>QDEB01035363.1:0-15882 GCA_004193795.1 Asbolus verrucosus | reverse complement strand
ATGTCCAATTCTCCCACCATCTCTTTGGGTTTATCAGGATTTATGTATTTTAACAAAGTCTTCGCTAGAGTTTAGAGAAAGATGTCTTAAGGAGCAAGTGTTATTGCTCTTGCTACTCTCCTTCGTGCCATCTCCACCCTCCTCCACGACATGGTCATTGCTTTGGCGTTAGTCAAAAGAGTTGGATTGATGAACATGCCCCATACTTCCCCACCAAATCACATTGGAGGAGGGGATTGAAGGCATCTCCCCAACCTCACTCACAGTACACTCCTCTGGTGCAGTATTACTATTTAAGTATTAAACATTGAAACAACTCGTAGATGCAAATTTTCCTTTTTTTAGCGCTACCAGATCATCCAATTTTGAAGGTAAATCGGGACAGCTTAGTGTTGAAAAGTACACCATCCTGTTAGTGTTACCAGTCCCTATGTTAATCAAGTCTTTCTCGAGTAGTGTGCAGTGATCGACAATATCAAACCTAGGATGGATTTCCGCAATTAGCTTCACGCAACTTTGATTAGAAACTGTAACGCCATCTAGCGACGATGCGTATAGTTTTCTACAGTACTCTAACAACAATTATTATTTATTGCAGTTTAAGAACATTAGATGGTGATACAATCATTGAGAGGATAAAAGAAATATAGTTATTTATTAACAATAATTAAAAACAAAAGCTGTCAACTTGGCAACTACCACACTACACACTTTTTCTCCGGATTCATGTTGCTCCCCAGCGGACAACTGAAGGCCTTCGAAAATTCTTCGAAGTTAGACAAAGTTCCCAAAATCCTAACGCGACTGGGGGCATGGGAATTGTGTACAACCAAATTGTTCAAAAATTCGTTCGATTCTTGGCTGCACCACATCTGAAAATCGAAAATATTTCAAATTTCGTCCGCCATCAATCGTCGAAACTTACAGTTGCGTAACCTATGAAAAATAGCTGTTCTGTGGTATATTTTTGCGACCCGTTTTTGATTTTCTTATCTCTAATATGTTTCTGATATGACATGAAAGATTTCCTGATACCACCATTATCGGCAAAATTCTCGTTAAGTGTGGTACTACCATTCACATATTTACCAATTTCTGGTACGTAATAGCTACTATACTGATCTTGCAAACACTGAATTCTTTCATCTAACGCTTCAATAGTACCATTGGAAAGCCAGTGGCGGTCCGCGAAACCGCTTTGGTTGTATGTTCTACCGGTAGAATCAAAATTGTGGGTCATTTCGTGGGCTATGGTGGTACCCAATCTAGAATAGTCCAAAACTGGGTTATCGCCAAGCAAAATATTATCATGGAGCATAGAGATTGGTATCACTGAAACAAAAAATTACTGAACGGGTCGAAATTGGGACCTTTATAATATACAAATTTTGTTGTTGGCCCTGAGAGCGTAAGCGTTGACCTCAAAAGGAGAATAATCCCAACTGAAACGTATGATTTAGTGATTTTTTTCGGTGGTTAAGTTGGTACTTACTGGTCCGGGTCTGTCAATTTTGTTAAAGCGTAAGCTTGCCTAAAAGCTCTCATTCTCAAAGAGTTTCCATAATTATCCCACTCGCATATTCTGACATTCTGGTAGAACTTGTCCAAACGGCCTTTCTTCTCGACAAAATCAGGGAAAGCCAAGGAAACCACCATGTTGTTAACCTTCTCAGTTGCAGCGTCACGTGACTCTTTATCCACCCAATCAGAGGTTGCTATAATGTTCCTAAAAGAGTCTTTAAGACTTTTGATTATATTCACAGATGTGTGAACTTTATTATTGTTGAAATAATAACGCTTGTAATGCCGAGCTACAGCGAAGCTGAGACTGATAGAATCGACAACGTCCAACATTTTTCTAGTGCAATACTCCCATCTGTCATAAAATCGCAATCCTTGCGACTTGTAGTATTCTTCAAAAGCTTGTCGATTGGGGGCGCTGGTGTCCGGGGATAAAAACATGAAAGTGCGCAGAAGGACGAAATTCTTCACGACGTCTGCGTCGGTTTGATGCACCAGATTTAGAATCCTATAAATCGAATCGAAATCAATCATGTACAGCTCTTGATTTTCATCAATCTCGATCCCCGCCCATTTGAAGATGTTGCCAACGTACTCCACCCAGTTCATCTGAAAATATAATTTTAGTAGTGCACTTGTAGATTTTGGCCGGATTTACGCCGATGTCGCCTCCAAATTGGTCGTCGGTCCAGTTTTGGAGTTTTCCAAGCGTCATAACTTTGGTAGGCGAGTTCTGAAAACAATCTCTGATTGGTCGAGACTGGCCAAAATGATAGCACTAACCCCTTCTACGAAAAGTTGTGACTTGAAATTTTTCACGTCATCTAGATCTTTCCGAATTTCTTCTTCATCTTTGAATGGGTTCTTGCTCTTGACGATATTATTCGCTATCTTCCAGAGAAAGTCGTCGAAAGGGTCACTCGATTTCACTGACGGTTTTTTCTTAAATCCTTCCTCCACGACGTCATCGTAGGTTTTCCTGGATTTGGCTCTGATCATTTCTGGCGTCTCCCACGTATCTGGAGACATCTAAAACCCAATTTTGCGAATTTCTCCCATTGGAAACACTTACAATGATAACGTAATCTTCAGGATTAAAATTTTTCACAGTGAACGAGAACATTTGGTGAATTCCAGTCTTCCCCACGATCTCTCCAATTTCGCTCCAAGAAAACTTCTTAATTCCATCGGAGGAAATCAAGGGCATCCCTCCGAATTCGTCGACGAGTTGGAGTTCAGGAGCTGGAAGACTATCGATATAATTCACATCGACGCATGTGTTATACGCCGATTTGGCCTTCTTCAAAGCTTCTGGATCTTGGGGCAATTTAGGGGAAGATAAAATCTCTGAAAATAGAGATGGCATAAAGGCGAGAAGTATACCATCATCGACCACCCACCATTCCCAATTCGTACCAACTCTTCTTCCGTTTGTGTTATAAGATCAAGAACTTCTTCATCATCGGGTCGTGGATGGATATTTTTGAAATTTCCGCACGTGTATTGATAAAAATTTTCGCAAGGATCAGCAGAAGTATCTAAATAATCCAATTCTGGTATGTCTAGATAAAAGTTCAAGAAATAACTAGTTTTGATAACGAAATCTACTTATAGCAGCATCCCCATACCTTTTTCGCTCACGGTTTTCTTTTTAGCTTCAGACAAGGCCAAAAATACTATAAATGGTATCAATAAATTCATCTCGCTAGCACAGACACACCACTAGTTACCTATACAATTGGTAATAAATTTCTGATATAGGTGCATAATTCTGGTCGATAAGATAAATTTCTTCGAGATTATAGTTTGGGTTAAATTAGCAAATTTCGATTGAAATAGTTCACAGAAAAAACCAAGTCTTTATCATTTTTTACATGATTTTCCTTTTATGTTCATGTTTCTTCTTTTTTAAATTGAAATTAATTGCAAAATCATGTAGATTTCTAGATATGCGGACTATAAAGAGGGGGCTGTTATTATTTTTTATAATAAGGGTCCTTGAACTTTGTATGGATATTCTGTTGAGTTATCTTTATCTTTAATAAGTACATCAATAAAAACTCATAATCTAGATCCTTTGTTCGTTGCTGAGCCGAGAGGAAGCATTTTCCGAAAATGAGTAATTGGATTTTTACATTTTGAATTGTTTGAATTGGAGATCAGAAGTAATGTTAATTTGATACATTTAGTGACTAAAAGAGACAGAAACGGAAAGTTTTGATTTGAAATAATAATAAAATTAATCTAGGAACAAAAGAAAAGCAATCAGAGAGCACTAAAGCAGAAAACTAAATGTTCGAAATTTAAAAATCCAACAAAAGGCGCTGTCCGAAATTCAGAAAATTAAAAGAATTTGAGTTTTGAGATTCAGAAGATAGAAAAGGTGAATAAAGCAAGTTTTAATTTAAATAAAAAACGAAAAATTCTTGAGAAATTAGAAAAGAAAGATTAATTAATTAAAGACTGGTATCTTTTTTAATCAGAAACAGAAACTGAAAAATCTGGAAGTTTTTTTTTTTTGTTTCAATTGCGCACTTTATGTCAACGATTCATATTTTTAAATCACCTGTATTAACAAAGGTTAAACCATTTTTACGACGTCGATAGTGCGATAAACTCCGTTTTTAGAGTTTCTAACTTAATCATTGTATATCACTCAATATACAGAATGAAGAAATGAAATCACAACATATTAAACTTTCCATGAATCTAGAATCCAAAACTCTGACGAATCAACTCCGTGTATTCATTTATAGATAAGAAGATATTAATGAAAGATAAAACTGTCATGTCACTGTCAATGTGTAATTATAAAGATTACAGTTAATAAACAACAAAACTTGGAAATTTTAATTGCGTTTTACCACAACAAACATTTATTTTCTGGGTTCATCCCACTCCCGACAGGGCAGTTGAAAGCAGCCGAAAACTCCTCCATGTTGGACAAACTGCCAACGACCCTAAATCGATTCGGTGGGTACCCGTTTTTGTTATTGGTTATAACATTCAAATAGTAGGCAGATTCTTCACTGCACCACATCTAAAATATTTTTTGAGAAAAACACGAACATTATCTGTCAACTCACCGTGCCATATCCGATAAAAAACAATTGCTCTGCGGTATAGTTTCCTGTAATTGTGATTTTTTGGTCTGCTAACATTTTTATAAATGCCCTGTAAGATTCTCTAACGCCACCATTATCAGCCAAATTCTCATTTATACAGTATGAACCATTCACCTGTCAATTTGAAATAAATGTTACGGCGCATCAACACTTCTCACTTACGGTGGCGTTGATTTCCGGGATGTAATAATTGCTGTATTGCTCCTTGAAACATTCAGTTCTTGCGAGAAAAGCATCCATGGTCTGTTGGGTCCACCATGACTGCTGCATGCCATTTTGGTCATAATTTTTACCATTTAGGTCGAAACCGTGGGTGATCTCGTGACCTATAATACTACCCAGACGGCTATAATCAAGGATTGGTTTATCACCGTAAAAAAATACTGGATTCAACATTGCGATTGGTACCACTGTAAATAACACATCAATCAAGATGGCAACGTTGCAACGCGAAATTACCGATCTTGTTATTGGGCCTGTTGTAATAAGCGTTTGGATCGAAAGTTGATTTCCCCCAGCTACGACAGTTAGGGTTAGTTTCAGCCGTTAGGTTAGCAACAATACTTACAATCCCCGATCAAGCGCCCCCAACTGCGTGAATTGGTAAGCCTGCTTAAACGCTCGCATGTTTCGGGCATTTCCGTAATTATCCCACTCGCATATTCGTAAATTCTTATAAAATTCGTCGAGTTTTCTTCTGTCTTCGACGAAATCAGGGTACGCTAAGAGTATCAACATATTATTAACTTTCTTTAAGGCAGCGTCACGTGATTTGTCATCTAACCAATCAGAAGTAGCTAAAATTTCTTCAAAAGCGTCTCGAATGTTTTGAACCATTGCCGCGGCTTGAGCAATATTGTTGATATTGTAGTGGTAGCGCTGATAACCGTAAGTTACTGCGTAACTTAGCGTGGCAGTGTCGACGACATCTAGGATTTTTCTAGTGCAATACTCCCATCGAGGGTAGAGTTTATACCCTTTAGCCGTGTAGTAGTCTTCGAAAGCTTTCCTGGTGCTATAATCGCTGTCAGGAGCTTGGAAAAGGAAGACTCTGAGGAGAGCAAAATTTTTGACAATCTTGGGATCTGTTTGGCGAACTAGGTTTAGCACTCCGTAAATCATCTCCAAGCCTTGGTGGTACAGTTTTGTGCTCTCGCTCACCTCCACTCCTGCCATTTTGAAGATTTTCCCAAAATACTCCACCCAATTCATCTCAATTTCATCTCCGAATTGAGAAACGGTCCAGTTTTGCAGCTGCCCTAGAGTTGGAGGGAAGTCTTCCAAAGGCAGAATGTTACCATCCATGAGCTAAAATAAAACTAAAATAACCGTTTTTGGGCACCCTCTTCAAACTCACCCCTCCAGCATACATTTTCCGCATGAAAGTAGCCATGTCGTTCAATTCTTCCACCACCTTCTCTTCGGGTTTGCCGGGGTTTGTGTATTTTAACAATTTCTTCGCTAGGGTTAGGAGGAAGATGTCGAAAGGAGCAGGTGTTGTTGCTCTTGCTACTCTCTTTCGTGCCATCTCCTTGAAACCTTCCTCCACAACGTCGTCATAACTTTGGCGGTAGTCTGGCCTAAACAAAGTTGGATTGACGAACGTATCTGAGCTTAACATAATCAAACTTTCATTTTGATTGGTTTGGACTATGTTGTAAACGAAGATGAGGGGCACCCCATACCGCCCCACCAAATCTCCGATTTCGTTCCAGGAAAATTTTACTGTCTCATTAGAGGAGGAGATTAAAGGCATCCCTTCAAACTCACTAATAGTTCGCAGTTCTGGCAGGGAATTACTATTTGAGTATTGAACATTGAGACAACTCATATAAGCAGATTTTGCTTTTTTTAGCGCTACCGGATCATCAGCCAGTTTTGGGATTAATAATATCTCTACAAATCGAAACGGCATAGGGTTAAAAAGTACACCGTTATGTTAATGTTACCACTCCCTATCTTAATTAGATCTTCTTCAAGTAGTGTAAAGTGATCGACGATATTGGCAGTATTGGGTCTAGGATGGATTTCTTTAAAATTACCGCAAGTGAATTGATAAAAATTATCGCATGGATCAACGGAGCGATCTAAATAATTCAATTCGGGAATGTCTACAACAAGATTGATTTGTTTTATCTACCAATTAAGATGTCCGATGGGAAAAAAATTGTAAAAAAGCGTTACCGTTTTCACTGAAAGTGATGTCGGCGCTAGCACAAGACAGTAGGGCCAGAATTAATCCTAACCTCAATGTTATCTCAGGAGCCATTTCACTTCATCAAACACCTTGCGTAAGAGTACTGATATACTGTTTGATATACTTAAAATTAGTTTATATGATAAGATAAACTTCTTATGGTCGTATTTTAGTTTCTTTTTTTCTTATTTTGAATTGGGTATTATGTTTTATCAACAGATTTAAATAAAATAGCAAAAGTGACGTCATCTCGAATTTAAAAATGACGAGCGAGTGGTTTAAACCCGGGTTTCCCCAGCTCTTAGGGGCGCGCGCATCCTATCGATGCGCTCTTCGCCTTCTTCATTCCACCTGGACCTTCCGAGGGGTGAGCGCGCGAATCCGCGAAAATGGACGACCGCACCATCGACTTGATCTTCGCCGGTTCCCTCGAGAACTTGCCTCCAGTGAGTTCGAAAATTGTGCGAATCTTCACCAGCTCCACGTTCACAGGTGAGCCTTCCGAAAAATTTTCTTTAACCCATCGCTCCCTCCACCACAGACACCACCATGGAACGCAACACCCTGATGGCGAAGTGCTACCCCAAAATCAAAGACTACTGTCGCGAGAAGCACGGGCTAGAATTCCAGGTAAGTCCCTCGCTGGATTTGCGGAATTAATGGCCTTGAGCAAGGCCGCCAAGCCGGCACGGGATGGTACGAACCCGATTAACCCACTAGCGAAGAATCGATAACACCTGCTGTGGCGGCTTTGATAACAAACAAAAGCGAAGCCGGGACGTGTTATTTTAACATTTTATAGGTGGTCGACATGAGATGGGGGGTGAGAGATGAGGCCACGGACGATCACATGACCACGGAGTTGTGCATGAAGGAGATCCAGAACTGTCAAAGGCTCTCGATGGGGCCGAATTTCGTCGTAAGTATCTTCAGACTCGAGAGAGTCGGCAGTGATTCTTCTGCAATCCCTCCACCAGGTGTTCTTGGGGCAAAAATACGGCTACCGCCCCATCCCCACCTACATCCTCTCCTCCGAGCTGCAAATGATCAGGGACGAATTAGCGGCGACAGGTCACGATCCTGTGTTAATTGACACTTGGTACCGAAAAGACAGCAATGCGGTGCCTCCAATCTCGGTCCTCCAGCCGATTTCTTCGATTTTGATCAACTTCAACAACAAGAGAATCCCGAAACTGCAAGCGGAGGACCAAGCTAAATGGTGGGACACCTTGAACAAGTTCCAGAAGCTCTTCCGCAAGGCGGCGAGCTCTTTGAACCAGCAAGGGAAGATGGACAACGACGCCATGCACAACTACTTCATGTCGGTGACAGAAAGAGAGGTGATCAACGGAATCCTCAACGTCAAAAACACGAAGAACCACTGTTTAGCATACATCAGAATGATCAACAACATCAACCTGCAGAATCTGAAAAAAGCGTCTTTGTTCGTCGACATCATCAACAGGAGTCTCGATGCAGAGTCTTCGAAACTGCTGGCGAACCTGCGAGATGAAAGACTGCCAGCAAAAATCGAAAGCAGCAACATGCAGAAGTACACAGTGGAGTGGATAGGGCGCGAAGGTTTGGATAACGAAACTCACGAAGACTACCTCAAGCACTTCATTACTCACTTCTACAAGAACATCGTCAAGCTAGTCGACAGAGCCATGCGCAAGGAAGACTCCAGCGCTCAAGGCCAAATCGTCACCGAAATCCTCCAACATCTCCACGCTTGCAACAATTCCGTCAAGGTCTTCTACGGCCGCGAAGAAAACTTGGAGCACATCCACCAGTACATGACCAACGATTCCGACAAGCTTCTGATCTTGTACGGCGAAGGAGGCTGCGGCAAAACCTCACTCTTGGCCAAGAGCGCCAGCATGTGCACCAGCACCGAGTGGTTCAAAAATCAAAGACCCATAAGCATCATCAGGTTCTTAGGCACCACTCCAGACTCTTCTGCTCTAACTCCTACTTTAATCTCGATCTGTCAGCAGATTTCTTACAATTTCATGCTCCCTTTTGATGGAATTCCAGACGATTTGGTACCGCTGACCGCTCATTTTAAGTATTTGTTGACTTTGGCCACTAAAGAGCAGCCTTTGGTGCTATTCCTCGACTCCGTCGACCAATTGACTGGTACTCAAGACGCCAATAAAGTGTCATGGCTCCCAACACGTCTACCACCATTTTGCAAAGTGAGTACAGATGATGTTTAGAGTTAAGAATATGATTTTTAAGTCTCTCATTATTAACTTTGAAGAGATTATGGCTCTTAAAATTGTTGCAATATTTATACAATTACCCCTCATTTCGCTAGAAGTTGCGCTTCTTCAGATTTTGAGCGGGAAATTGGATTTGTTTTTATTTGAGTTTGTAAAAATTTCATTTTAATCAAATGAAACAATTCTCCAGATCCTGGTCTCCTGCGCTTCTGAAGAAAGCAACCCTGAAGTGTCCAGAGAGTACCACGTTCTTCGCCGCATGGTCGACGTGGAGGAGAACTTCATAGAGGTCAAAGCTCTGGGCGAAGAGCTCGCCATGAAGGTCGTGAAGATGTGGATGAAGACGGCTTGCCGCGACCTCACCAACTACCAGTGGCGCCTCGTCTCCAACGCCATAGAAAAATGCAGTTTGCCCATCTTCGTTAAGCTGGTCTTCGCCGAGATCTGCAGATGGCGCAGCTACACCAAATCGCAAGACACTCACCTAGCATCGACCGTGATGGACTCCATCATGATGCTGTTCGAAAGAATCGAGAAACAGCACGGACGCATTTTGGTGTTTCATGCTTTGGCCTACATCACAGCTGCGAAAAGTGGGCTATCCGAGTCCGAGTTGGAGGATTTGATTTCTTTGGATGACAAAGTCTTGGATGACGTGTACCAGTACCATCTGCCTCCGGTCCGGAGGATTCCCCCGCTGCTTTGGACCAGAATCAGGAACGATTTGCCAAATTATTTGTCGGAGCGCGAGGCAGATGGCGTTAGCGTTATGAATTGGTACCATCGCCAATTCCGCGATACTGCCAAAGAGCGCTACTTCAAGAACATGAACATGGCGATGTATTTCCACTCGATGATCGCAGATTACTTCTTGGGGATCTGGGGAGGGGGCAATCCTAAACCTTTCAAGTATACGGAAATACAGAGACATAGATTTAACTTGACTGACAAAGAAGGGATAGCCGATCGAAAGGTACCAGTCCAGCCTCTGGTCTTTTATTCCAAAGACGGTAAAGTTTCGCGCTACAATCTCAGAAAATTCGGCGAGCTCCCTTTCCACCTGGTGCGATCTCGACGCTTCAAAGACCTGTACGAGAACGTCCTCTTCAACTACGAGTGGCTGCACGCGAAGCTCTCCAGCTGCCCTCTGCAAGCGGTTTTGGCCGATTACGAAGATGCAGGTACCCATATCGAAGACAAAGATTCGAAGAGGGAGCTGATGTTGGTAGCTGACGCCCTTCGTCTGGGAGGCGCCGTTCTAGGACAGTATCCGAACATGCTCGCGCCCCAATTGATCGGACGCCTTCTCCCAGAAGTGGGGCCGAACCCGAACATTAAAATGTTGCTCAACGATTGCGATATTAAAGGCCCCATCCATTGCTCTTTGTTGCCGGTTTACCACTGCCTCCACACCCCCGGAGGACCGTTAAAGTATTCTTTGGAAGGCCACCAGTTTGCGGTTTTCGCAATTTGTCTCACCTCGGATTTCAGATACGTGGTTTCCATTTCTAATCGCTTCATCACTTGGGATTTGTCCACCAGTGACTTGACTAGGGACGTGAATCCAAATATTGAAGGGATTATGCAGCAGTTGGTGTTGAGTCCGGACAACAAGTGGGCTGCTGCCTACACCAACAATAACCAGGTAAATCATAACAACTAACTTTTCCTGTGTTAATTAATTTTCCAATATTTAAGTGCGACAACTTCCGTTGGAAGTTATTATAGCCACGTCCGGTATCGAATTGTCGTTGTTGCTTTAACAAGATTTTTTCCTTTCAGTCAGTGTTGCTCAACATGTTATCGAGCGAATTTGTGATCATCGATAACCCTCTACTGGACGGCGAGCCAGTTTCCGGGCTTTATCTCTTGAATCGCAACCTCTTCATCTACGGAAACAGCAGCTGGGTGATGTTCGATCTGCGCGGTAACAAAGAGGAGGAATTCACCGCTTCAGTTGATCGCAACGAGTGGCAA
The DNA here is from genome assembly GCA_004193795.1 of Asbolus verrucosus. Taxonomy (NCBI): domain Eukaryota; kingdom Metazoa; phylum Arthropoda; class Insecta; order Coleoptera; family Tenebrionidae; genus Asbolus; species Asbolus verrucosus. Next base: position 4,837 of record QDEB01035363.1, on the reverse strand, counting down.
ATCTTGCGCAAGTACCCCCAAATCGTGAGTCTTCTCCTGTTAAAACTGTACCATTTCAGTGATGGAAATGGAAAGCACGACCGATTACAGAATCGTCTTCTGGAAGGGTACTCTGGATGATGACAGAATGATGCTCTACTTAAAAGTAGAGGATGACGAATTCGAACCGTTAGAATATCACAGTGCTATTGTCTTAACCAAAGACAAAAACACTCTCTATGCTTGCAGCACCGACGGCTGTTATGCCGTCACCAAATACTCCAAGTCTATGGAGGGGAAAAAATGGGAGAGAGTTGAGGAGCTCCCCAGAATGGAGAACGACGATTCCGAAGTGATGCTCCAGCTGAAGCTGGACCAACACGACAAGGTTTTGTTCGGAACCACTAGCAACGGTTTTGTGATTTGGGATTTCAACGAAGAAGACAACATCAGCCGCGACGCCATCGTTTTAAAGCTTCCGTACGGAACTAGAAATATCACCACCAGAATCTTGCAGTCCAACTCCATCATGCTGAGCGGACGCAAGAATTACGCGATCGCCGGTGTCAGGAAGAATCTCTACGTCTGGAGCATGGAGGATCACAAACTCGTCAAAATTCTGGACGCCCATTTCGGGAGGATCATCCAGCTGGAAGCTCTGACGATCGGGAATTGGAACAGTATCGTGACGTCGTCGATCGATAGGACTGTGAAGGTTTGGAACATCAACAACATCTTCGAACAGGTCCACGTGATCGACCGGCACGAGCTGCAAGTGGATTCTATAAGGTTGGTAATGCTTAACACCAACAACTAAATGACTTAAGTCTCTTTATAGCCTCTCTGATGACTTAAGCCTGGCTGTGACAGTCACAAGAAACTGCGTCGGAGTTTGGGACTTGCGAGTCGGGAAACTGGTGTCGAAACTAGCCGACAGCCCCCTGGGGGCTATCGTAACCCACGCCATAATAACCCCCGAAGGCAAATATATAATTTCAGCTGAGTCCGGGAACTTTTTAATATGGTTGCGCCTCACCCAACAAGTGATTTTCAAAGAAGAACAACCCGGAATTAGACAACTGACTTTGATGGACGACGGCAATAAAGTGCTTTCGATTTCTAAGCCTAGTAACCCACCAGGCACAGATCTGGTACGTACTGTGGCCACTGTCTGCGTGAGGGAAGTACCGAGTAAGTCGCGGCGCCCTCTCGTTTGATTACGCTAACTAAAATAATTACAGGTGGCGAAATGGTTTATAGTTTCGAATACCCAGTCAGAAGCATAACCGGAGTACCCTTCAAACCGGCGGTTATAACCTCTGACGACCAAAATCTAGTCGTAGCAGCTGCTGATAAGACAAATCGCGATTGCATTATAGTCTACAATGCAACTAACGGTAGCTTAGTTCAAAGAATCCCCCTCAAACATTGCGGAATTAAAGTAAGAGGTGGAAGGCTTTGAAGACATCGACTAATTTGTTGCGATTCCAGGATATCGGGTCTTTGGTCGCTATGCCCCACAAAGGCCACCTGGTGGCAGTGATGACAATCGATAAAGGCGCTATTGTAGACATCAGGACCAAAAAACACCTGCGCAGCATCCCCAAATGGGGCGGAAGCGTCACTAAAGACGGCAAATTCGGTTTGTATGCCCCCTCTCGGGGTGGTCTTGAGCTCCTCGAACTGAAAAAGGGGCAAACTGTCCGCACCTTCATTCCGAAAGTGGCTGAAGGCGTGTTCACCATCATTTGCTTATTTAACAAAACCGATGAATATGTTTTGTATTACCACAGCGGGCGCAAGACTCTGAGGGTGTTCCGGTAGGTACTAAAATTAAAATTGATCGATCTAACGGCTGTCAAAGCACTGCAGATGCCACCATGGTGGCCAATTATCGAGTACAAGCCGAACTGACGGCTGTGGAGAGCACCCCTGATGGGAAAGCTCTGGTTTTGGGGACGGTCGACGGGTGCGTCTCTGTGTTGGCAATTATCGACACAGACAAGCAAGAAATGGATGAATACTTGGCGGAAATGCCATCAAGAGATGAGGAGGTAAGTGGACATTGCTGCAAAACGCATAAATGCACTGCATCAAGATAAAGGTTGAAGCCTTGGAATCTTATCAATGCACATATTTGATTGTGATGATCAAATATTCAGAAATTTTTTTCTTTTAAATAAGTTGTGGACAACGTTCCCTTAATTTGAATAGATTTTGAAGCTCTTAATGCCCAGAGCATTAATTTTTAGTAATTGAACACAGAATTTGTCGAAATGTGGCTAAAATCACACATGGTTGTGGCTAAAGTAATTTTGTAATTTTTAATTAAGTTAATAAAACAAAAGCTACGATGAGATTTAAAACTGTAGGGTCCAATTTTCACAGATTTTGAAGCTTTTGATGCACACAGCGTTTAATTTTTAGTAATTAAGCACAGAATTTTGCAAATGTTGCTAAAATCACAAATGGTGGTGCCTAAAGTGACAATTTTATAATTTCCAGTGGAAAAAGAAAGTTAATAAAATGAAAGCTGCGACGAGGTTTAAGGCTGTGGGGTCCATCGCTAAGCTGTCCACAGTCTTTGGTAATAATATCAACAACATCAACAACAATATCCCAGAAGAAATAATCGAAGAGGCTTAAACACATCAATAAACAATTGCAAGATTTTTCGTTTTTTTATTTCCCTACAGTTATCAGTGATTTACAAAACAGTCATTTACAATAAGTTACAAAATCGTAGATACACAATCAACAAATTTGTGCCTGGCACAAAAATAGGTGCAATAATCCAGAAATTCTAATACGTAAAGTCTTTCATTGTAACACAGGACCCATCGAATAAATAAACAAAAAAATAATAATAACAATCACAATAAATAACGACATTGATGCGACTGTGTTTTAAACAACATTTCCAAAAATAGCGATATCCGTAAGATAATTCGTCTGTTCTGGTCAACGAACTGTACAAGCGGTAAGCTCATGTTGGCAGGTTACACTTAAGTCCGGTATGGTAAAATAAGAACTATCAATGCGTATTTTTGAGGTTTTTCTTCTTCGCGTTGGTCACTTTCCCTTTTAAAACTTGCGAAGCTCCTTTCACCATCAATAGAAACCAATAGATTTGCGGCAGAAGTAGGGTCAAAATGCTTATTTTACATCCATTTGGTAACGATCTGATCGCCTGAAACATAACCTAAATTTCGGAAAAAAGTGAGGTTAAGTGGTTGAAACCTCACCGAAATATAGTCGAGGTCGACTGTTCTGGCGTATAAATATATCACACAGGGAAACATAGCTACTCTACATATAAAGAAGGTCCCCAACATCACTAATCCATTAATCACGTATAAATTTGAAGATTTCAGTCCGATTTTCGACAAGATTCCTCTCAACGAAACGAACGGGGTACTAGCCTCCATCAGGTACACGAAACCGAAAAAACAGTCACCCAAGCCTCCTCTCAAATACTGAAACATAAATTTAAGCAACAATCCCACTGAACAATGCCGACTCACAGTTATAACTAAGAACCCAAAGGCTCCGATAAAAATGTGATGTCCAACGATGACCGCGTGGGTTTTGAGATAGCTCAAAAACTTCACCCCGCCCTTCTTCACGTCTCCGTTCATGCTCGCTTGTATCGTTTTCGCGTTGTGCACTTTATACATGGACCAGATGTCGTACAGAAAGTACGCGGCCCCGAACCAGGCGTAAGCTTCCGAGATGAAATGGGAAGTGCGCATGATGTCTCTGGTGCAGGAATAAGTGCAGCACGTGATCCCGGTGATGCAGCAGAAAATCGCCTGAACCGCAGAGACTTGTCTGAAACCGAACGGTTAATGACGGGCAGATTTGGAGGCTACGAACTCACTTGTTGCTGATGTCGTACACGTCTGCGATGGACAGTTTATACGTTTTCATGAATTTCTGCCCCGACGCGGTCCTGAGGAGGAGGTTGTTGAGGACGTGGTACAGAACGGTGAAGAAGACTAGACCGTAGAAAAACAGTGAGAAGCCTCGGTTGACGGATATTTTATCTTCCCATTCCAGATCGGTCACGGACAGCACAGACAGGATCAACGTCAAAATCAATAGGACTATGAGGGGTATGTGCATGTGAGTTTTTTTCTGCTGCAACATTTTCAATACAAATTACATAATTGTGAGTTGTAGCTATCCGACTATCTGATAATTGTTTATCCCGTAAATAAATAAATACATTCCTTATCTCCAATGTAAATATTTATAACATTCCTACCATTAAAACGCATATTATTGAGGTCCGGACTGCTAAATTGATTTAATTGGCCCCGTAACAATAAAATCGTTCGTATTGACGCACTCTATTAGTTAATTAAGCGGAGTTTGGTGCAATTATTGGCAATGAAATATTTTCAGTTAATTGATTACATGAAGCTGAAGGAAAACTCACCTCTTTTTTGATTTGGGAAATCAGTTGGACTTTGGATTTCATTTTCTTTATTTTGGTTGCAGACTTTGTTTATAATACTGTTATCAAAACGCTCGTATTTTACATGGTTTTGGCGTTTTTTATACTGGCGATTACATTGTAACGCAACATTTCTACTTTTTTGAGGTTAGATTAGATCAACTGTCAGATGGATTTGACAGTCATTAGAAAACGACATCCCCAAATTTATTCATTGAAAATCCCAGATTTATCTCAAATTTACCCCCTAATTAAGTAAATAACTTATTTATTTATTTCTGAGTTTATTAAAATAATTTTTTGAAATTTTTATTTTCAGGTTGGCAGCTCTGTGAAATTGCTGGTTTAAATGAAAGGTGTTTCGTTTTGCGAAAAAAATTCTTCGTCGTCTAGTTTCGT
>QDEB01035359.1:0-35612 GCA_004193795.1 Asbolus verrucosus | reverse complement strand
CTCCGACTTCCAGGCTTTTCGAAATAATTCATTTTCTCAAATGGTGTTACACAAAAACATAGTAATTAAAAAACCTAACATTTCATTAATTTTCAACAGACACCTGTAATTTTAATAATGATGATCTGTCAAAATTTTGTAATTTAGTCTATGTAATAATTTTCTAATTATTTATGGTTATGTTCTAGTTTAGGTTTTGAACACGAATGAAGCTATTGCTGAGTTTTTAACATATACTGTATTAGATAAGTTCACCTAAGGTTTCTTCAAAGGAAACGGTAATAACAGTATGACTTAAATGTGACTAATGAATGTTTTTCTTTGCCAATCTCCAACTTCATCAAAACCGCTCGTTTCTTCTGGTTTGAAGAAGCCAGTCAAACACAAGCCAAAGTGATTCAAAAATTATTTAATACTCATCATAAATTGTACAATTAAAATTAATCGTTCAATCGCAGACAGCTTTTCAGCCTTCCTTGAAGACATTTCCTTAAATATACAAAACCGTTATTAATGATTAATCGTGCCTACTTCATAAAATAATGANNTTTTCCGTTGCTATAGTAACAACGCAATTTGACAAATAACAGTGGCGTGTAACAAAAATTTTATTTTATTTTTTTAATAAGGTACTTGATTTTTGTTCGAAACTTATTTTCTGTGGGCATCAATGCACATATTACAACAATGCAAATGACAAATATTTTTGTTTACAACACAACGTGCAAAAGGGTTACCGACTTTTGAAAAGATTTATTGACAGCTGTCAGAAGGAAAAAAATTGCGCAAGCCATTGTCTAAACGTCAAACATAATTCGAGAGACGTCAAAATATTTTTGCTGGTGTTAAAAATTCGAAGCAAGGTACGTGGCACATGTGACCGTAGGTCCGGATTAAAATTGTCGAAATCGAATTGTCATTTCGAACGTAGATGTGTTTGGGGTTCACCGTCCGACATATTTCCTTGAAAATTCATTTGAAGTGTTCTAGCCGCAAACAGGAGCCTGTTATTTTTCATCAGAAGAGAAATTGTGGAAAAAGTGAAAAAGCCCGGAGCCGCCTAATTTAATAACAAGACCAAATCGACACGGCGTCGCCATCTAGCGTCGTCCGTCTGAAGAAGAGGAGCCTTGATCACAAATGATCCATATGCATTTATGACGTCCATGACGCAGACGGTTAGAAAACAAAAAGCAAAATAAGGCGGTGTGCACAGTAAAGTATAGCCTCGGACCGTAGCGATGTCCTACTTCAGGTTTAATTATTTTTAATATTTTGTTGCTATGTGCTCCTAGAAACGGCGTATTCGACAAAATGACAAGGCGTACGCCGAAAGTAACGTTGGGCGAAATAATGTGATACTAAATCTAGTGAGTTAAGTTCAAACGTGGAAGTAGTGCGTACTGCGTAGTTAGAGGTGAAAACGGATGCCTTTTCTCATCGCTGTCGTCATCGAATCGGTTTGGAGGATTACCTAATTTGCTTTCGTGAAAACATTCCATTTTTCGGCCGTTTGATGAGGATTTGGTAGTTTCGTTAACGACGAGTTGGCTGTGCACGACGATCACACCCATCCCATCAAGTAGGCGCCCATTACGACAAATATTAATTATTCAACAAAATGTCTGCATTTATTAGCAAGCCTCTCAGTGGGTGGATCCACTCCGACAAACTAATCTCCAAACAGGGGGCCACCTATACCGTTAGGGTAAGTCCAAATTCGCCCAAATTCCGAAATTGACCAAATACTCAACCTAATTCCGTCCACGTTTATGGCTGATACCCATCTATAAATATTGATTTCGCCTCATTGTACATAATACAACAACTTTCACACTGTTGGTATATGGTCTGCAAGTGCCACCATTTTAGTGACACCAGAATTGGCCGAATCATCTGCTGCCACCCAAAACTAAAATTGTCGATTTTTTGCAGTACGTTGGGTGCTTGGAAGTAAAAGTTTCCATGAAGACGCTAAATTTCAAAACCAGATCGACCGTAGCAAAGTAAGTAACGAGTACGTGGCGGAAACACCCTCAAACTGTATTATCTTCGTTGTAGAGAATGTATAAATAAAGTGTGCGAGGCTGCTGGTCTAAAAACCGCTGATAAAAAGCGAAGAGTCGAGAAGAAAGTTCTGAAAGCCATCGCGGAAGTTCCTAATATGGCTCATGCGGGAGAAAATGTCAGTTTGAATGTCTCAAGTTCAAATTTATCGCTCACCTCTCTTGATGATAATAAAGTTATTGCTTGTCATGACATGCCACATATCTCTTTTGCATCAGGAGGAGATTGTGTAAGTTTTTAAAAACCATACGTTGCACCATTGCCATCATGTTACGTTGTAGGACACTTTGGATTTCGTTGGATATGTTGCGAAAGACATGAATGATTTTAGAGCGTGTTATGTACTAGAATGTGGTGGAGGCTTAGCCAAAGATGTTATAGCAACTATAGGACAAGCATTCGAATTAAGATTTAAACAATACATCAAACCTGCACAAGTTGGGTAAGAATTTTATAAACGCTTAAATTTCCGTATTAACCAACAAATTACAGACTTGCAATGGGACAGCCATCAAGTTCTACAGGTGGTGATGCAGATAAGGATTATTACAACGACCTTCCGGGAAAAGTGCCTCCTGATGTGGGGCCACCTCCTGTCCCCCCTCTCCCTACAGTAGTCCCCCCTTTCACAACGCTACCCTCAGTCCAAAGTCCAAATTTAATAGATCTTAATTCTGATATTTCTGTTTTTGATACTGCACATCATGACTACGTCAATGATAGCATTACTTTCAAAGAAAGAGATGTCTTTGATATGCGTAAGTTATTCAATAATCACCATGTTCTTTATTTAACAACTTCCATATTACAGAACCATTTACTCATCATCAAATACCTATAAGAAGCACCGAGGATCATCTGTCAGAACTTCAAAATGAAATTTGGTTTCATGGGCAAATTAGTCGGGCTGATGCTGAAAAACTCCTGCAGAAAGATGGTGATTTTCTCGTGAGGGAGTCTCCGAATTCTGAAGGGCAGTTTGTACTTTCGGGCATTCAAGATGATACCAAAAAGCATCTGCTCTTAATAGACCCAGAGGGAGTGGTAAGTCGCTTTCATTTAATTTTGAACATTGATTTACTTTGTTGTGTTTACAGATTAGGACAAGAGATCGGATGTTCAATAGTGTTAGTCATCTCATCAACTTCCATTGTGAAAACGTGCTGCCGATTATATCAGCTGAGAGTGTTCTAGTACTCCGCACCCCAATACCAAGAATATCATAGTTTTAGTTGGTGAATATTAATTTGCCTTGCATTAGCTTCTATGTTAAAGCACTGTTAAATTGCAAGTTTAGCAAATTCGTAATAGTACAAATGATATTTAAAACAATTTGCCATATTGTGTATAATAGTTGTATAAAATTCGTTAATTTTTGCTAAGCTTGCTCAATGAGTTGGAACGAGATCTCTACTAAACTTTATACTTTTTTATCATGAGAAATTTATATAACTGATGCGTATGCTACAATATTTTTTATCCATAACAGTATTACGCTGAGGAAAAGTTAAGCTAAAGTATTAGTCGTGACTAGACATTAGCAGCATCCAGTATACAACTTGTGGTGATAGAAATATATCATGAAATTCTCGTCCAAAAAGCTATATGTAAATGTAGCTTACATATATATCCTAAATGTGCATTAATCATTAAAGAAAAGCTCCTTGGCAATATTTCGAAGGCCTTGAGTGTTTGACAGCCCAGGAAGGGTGTTTGTGACCAAACATCATTTATACTCTTTTTATATTTATTATTGATGTTTTATATACGTCACCATGTCCGAAAATGTGTGCATCAAAAATTTTAAAAAGTTGACTAAAATTTCTTAAATATGTTTTAAAAAAAAAAAGATTTTCTTTCTAATAAAAACTGTCTATTTTTATTTATACTTTGGGACCTATAAGGCAAAAAGAAATTGTTGGTGACCAAATTTTATTATGGAACCAAACCTTGATTTAATACAATAAAATCAGTTTATCGTGTAAAACCGGCTGCCAAGTCCGTATAATTTAGTTGAGCAGTACGGCTTGACTCACATAGCTAGAATTGCTTGTAGAATTGAAACGATAGAGGTAGAGGTTATTTCTTTTATGACGTTAACGATCAGATCATACTCAAAAACTATTTTAAATTGTTGAGTGCCAAAATTAAGTACAAAACGACGTTCTTGAATTTTTTTTAATACATTTGTTATTTTGTTTTTACTGTAAGCCTCCATCCAGTGTTTATTTCTAACTTTACTAAGAGAAGACAAGAGAGATAGGAACTTCAACATTCCTTACATATGGACCAAAACTTAATAGTTTTTCATCAACAAAAATAATTAAAGAGTTCAACTCTTAATGCAATGCAAACACTTATAATTTCTGTTATTTTTCATTCATTTTTTTAAACTACATAATACCAGAACACGTGGGTTAAATAATGGGCGGTAAAAACAGAAATTGAAAGAAAAATGTTACTTCAAAAGTTCATTGAAATATATAAAACGGTAACGTATTAACTTGATAAATAGTTCTTAACTCTATGGATAAAAGCAACCGTCAAACTGTGAATGATGCTTTTGTAACATTCAAAGTAACTGCAAGATATAACCTAAATTAAAATTTGAAAACTTCAATTATAACCTCTATTGTTATTCATTATATTATGTTTATATTGTGTATACAATATTAACATAATGTAATAAATAACGTGTTACTCTTCACTCTTTTGTTTCTTGTTACAAAGCTAATTTTTCAAATACAAATTATTGGTAGTAACGAATTAACATTCAGTAAATTGCAGTCCAGAATCTACAAATAATTTTGAACTACAGAAATTTGGTAAATTAATATTTTTCCATGTAAGTAACTTTCACTGTAACATCTAAAATTTACATTTGTACGACCAGAAATGAAAGTTACAAATAACTTCGTTACTTTTATAAGAATAGTAACAAGACGTTTTGAAAGTTACGGCTTTATATAATTTTCTTATTTTATAGCTTTTGATAAAAAATATTTTCAAAATCGCTAGTTAAAAGTGTAACAAGATTACCCTTAAATTGAGCAGTATTTTTATTTTACTGTGGTAACATTTAATGTAACTATGTTGTTTAAAAGTAACATCGAATAACTTCTAATGTTGGAAAATTAAGTTAATTTGCCCGCTTATATAAATTGACGTGGCAAAAGAGATAGTGCCAGTTCTTATAATTTTGACTTTCGTGACAATTTCGGATTTAGAAAAAAAATTTTAATTTTCAATGTATTGAAGTGGACAAATTAAACAAAAGTTTTTTTTTTAATTTTGTTGGTCATAAGCAATATTAAGTCAAGTTAATGTATTCAAAATGTGTAAGTAATTAATTTGCAAAATGCATTGATATTGTAAAACAAATATAAGAATAAATTATTGTAAGAATAATTAGTTTCTACTCAAAGTATTTAAACAACCATATATGGTGATCATAACTGGTGAACTATTTTTTCGTTCATTCTGATCTTCATTGGATCAACTTCTTTGACATTGCATTCATACAGAGAGAGACATTGGTTTAAATTTCCAATATAATGAAAAGTTGGTTTTAAAAGATTTATTTTAATTTAGTAACTTCCAAAATTATTTGAAAGATAAAAAGTTTAATGTTACTAAGAAAATTTTAAATGAAGTTTACATATATCTGTAGGTATTAAGAAATAAGATAAGTCAATTTTTACCAATTTTAATGCAACAAAGAGAACTTTTGTCAATAGATTCTTTAACAAGACATGCTTGCACTGCTTGGAGGAAAACAACGAATCAAAAAAATATTCAAGAACTTTATTGCGGAGTATTTAGTATTTTTACTAAATCTCTTCCAGTAGATATTAATCACAAACACCCTTCTTAGTGACCACTTTGATAGTTCCAAAATATAATAAAAGAATTTTACTACTTTTTTTATAAACAAAGTGAGATTAAATGAAATTTTTGATACTTTTTGATTAACATTTTTGAAAAATTATTTTTTTAACATGAAAGTTAATGGACCAGTGAAGAAAATACTGAAATTCACGCTGAATATAATCGAAAAATAGTAGCTACATGATACTGTTGTGCTCTCTATATGCTGGATATTTATCAAATTTGGAATCAAATGGATTTTTGCCAAAAGTAATCAAAATTTTGGAGCTTCCATATGTTAGTTACATGTTTTGACAAATTTTATTCCATTTGTTGCCCATAATTGAGCGTCGTTGTGCTGTGCTGCAATACTTTTTTGGTTCAAATTCTGTTGAAATGGAATTGTTTGAAGCTTGAAAGTATTCATTATACTGCTTCAATATTAAAGACTGTTGCGCACTCATGTTGTTGAAATTTATCAATTTTTGTTGTTGTTAATCTTACAAATGTTGAAAAATCTGTTATTTTTTAGAATTTTATTAATTTTTTAACGTTTAGTTGTGTCATTTGAAGTAGAATTGGATGTAAAGCGGTTTGGAAAAATAGGTGAATTTGTCAACTTGAGTGCACACTTATTTAATTGTTAATTTGCTTTAGAATAGAGACGTAAATTTGCAAAAATATGCCTACAAAGTGACCTTAAATCACATGGGAACCTGAGTAAATTTAACGTGATTAAGATTGAGACGCCTATTTGTAAATTTTCTAGAACATTCCTGAAGTCATCGCGTTTTCGTGCAATTGAAATGGGTGCTGTCAGCTTGGTTTTTAGGTTAGAATCGTTGTTTCGCCGCCAATTCTCGTATAAAATCCAAAAAAATCGTTACGTGAGGCCCTATATCGCTCGTATGGAAGTTTATTTGGGGTTTTAGTTGTGTTAAAGTTGGTCTGATTTTTGTTGGTATGAAATTTTGAATTTTGTGCTCTTAGTCCCGGAAACGGATGACGCGTTTTCGCAAGATTTGATTGGACAAAGGCCGTAGGAAAATAATTCTCATGCAATAGCCCCCTGTTACGCGAAATTTACCTTATGATAATAATGAATAAAGTTTACGTTTGTGACGTCAGAGAAATGTCACATTACCGCCGGTTCCCCTCGCTCCGCGGAGATTCCCACCATTTCTACAGTTGGCTCCCCTGACCCCGTCTTGCGCTTTTAGCTACGCTGTCGGTTCAGATAGAAAGTCAAGATGGCTGCGAGCACCATTCGCATACAATTATGGTGGCATCAATAATAACTAACTTAACCCTATCTAGTGGCGAATTGTGATAGTATAACCTAAAAAGTGTATTTTATAAACAAGTTATAAAAGACCAACAATATTAGTGGTTTTAACTAAAAGTGAATATCTTTTAAAACTCGTCGGCGTAGTTATACAAAATGGCGTCACGTAGTGGTGTTGCATGAACTTTATTCTTGAATCGGCAAATTTTCGCTAAAGGGGTTAATTTAGCCTAAATTGAACGTTATGAAAACTTTAAAGGACAGTTGTTGTTTAATTTGCAAAAATTTTCATAGTGCTTGTTCATAGTAATTTGGAGAAATCAAGGATAAACGTGGTACAAGATGCCAGAGGTAAGAATATCCCTTTAAAAACTAAATTAAGGGTTGTTGTTGACTTAAAATGGGTTTTTCGTGAATGGGAACGTGTTTTTTAAATGCTGCGTCAATGTGAACTCAAGGGCGTGGTCTGATTACTTGTAAGATTTTACACACTTTTCCCTTGTATATTTTTGTTTACAAGTGGTTTTTGCCCATTTTAACCCCCTAGTCGATCGTGTTCCACACTTTTCTTTGTATATTCACATTCTCCACACTTTTACGAACCCCTTAAGCTCAAAATTTTGAATTTTTGAGATGGACCCTTTTGAGCAATTTGAAGCCAAAGTTGTGGGTTTATCGCGCTATAGCCTCCCTTACTACTTCCCAGTATGTTAACCTTTCTTTCTGAGTCTTTTTTTATTCCTTTCAACACCAAGCTTTCCTCCTAAACGGCTCAAAACCCATTCATCCTATTTTCATTGATATTTACTTTGTATTTCCATTTTTCGCACCACTTTTGTCACGGGGTTGATCTGATTGTCAAATATAACCTTTATGAACCATGACAATTTTTTTAAATATCATTATCTTCGTTAATACAGCTCAATATAAGGACCTAACCGATTTTTCAGGGTGCAATTGCAGTTTTAAAGTAAGGGACATTGTCTAGATTTTAACCCTTTTGTACCTATTTAAAAAATCTTCTTCTGCACGTTGTTCTATCAACGATTACAAAGAAACACTTCAATAAACCCCAAACAATTTGTAGGAGATAATAATATTTTTATGCAAAGAGATGATTTTTTAAATAGTTTCTGTCAAATTAACCTTAAAATTAACGGTACTTGCCCTTGTGTAAGTTTGTGAATTATAATGTGTTTTTGTAAAATTCGTTTTAAACATAACTGTACATTTAACAATTAAAAAGATCTTCAAATTATGACATTTCTTAAATGTTTATTTTTATTATTATCATTATTTACGTACCTATTTGTATTTATTGTGTTATATAAAAATAAACAATTTTATTGTTTTACTGTTTTTAAGTACCATTAAAGGTCCCAATCAATTTTTAAAGTCAATTAGCATCACACTATTTGATAATTGCAACTAAAATTTTTGGCGATTTTTGAAAAAGAAAAAACTTCACTAAAATTTTTTAAATTTACAAAAATATAAGGCAATTTCTGTGTTTTTTTTTTTAGACTGGTGAAGTATCAGATTCAGATAATTCTGGATCTGGATCAGACAACGAAAGCAAAAGTGATTCATCATCAAATAATAATTCAGGATCAGAAAGGTAAGATTAATTTTCACAGTTCTATTCATCGAAGATTAATCAAAAATTTCCAAAAAACTTAGTTTCAGAAACTAGTTTTTACTTTACGATTGGAAAAACTTGATACTTGTGATGGAGTTTTTGTAGTTTTTGTTTTATTTTTGAACCATTAAGAAAGAAATGTTCCAGAAATATCTATATTTGAGAGCTTAAATACGTTCTAAGCCCAATGGGCTTGATCATTTTTAGCTCTCGAGTACAGATGTAAATATGTATTTCGCAAAGAATAAAATTATTTTTGATTTAATAAGTTTTTTCATTTTCTAGAATCTTGAGTTGTGAAAGTGGAGACTAATTTTTATTTAAATAAAAACACATTTTTTGAACCTTTTTGACATGCTATTCACATGTAGCATACTTATCTGTACACATATAAGGTTTTTTTTTGTAAGGTAAGTAAAAAATATAAATAACTTATTGGGTCAAATCTTCATTTTCTGTTTAGATCTATAAATACAAATTTGAATTATTTTCAAAAAATTCAAGGTTATATATAATTTTCACTCCATTACAAAACAATGACTCCTTGATTAACAAAGAAGATAGACAATAATATTTATCTCTTTTTATGGTAGATGTTCCTTAATTGATAAGCCGATTCAAAAATTCGTGTTTACATTAATGGTATTAACCATGTTTCAACCAACTTCCTGTAGTGCAGAAATGATTCAATGCCTGTTCAGAATTTAGATAAGAGTTGCAAATTTGTAAATTATTAGTAATCTCACTCATTAATTAAAAACGTATATATCATTATGGTGGTATAATAGCATTGGCACCTCCATAACTATGCGTTTTTTTTTCTTTTATTTTATAAAGAAGTTATATTTTCAACATCGCTAACAAACATATAATTTTTTCATAAAAGTTTGATCGTGGGACGTAGAAACTTGGATAAAATAGTTGACTTGCCGGCGGCCATTATAATTCAATATTCATTTTTTTTTTTTTTTCTTAAATTATTGCAAATTTTAATTTTTTTTTTAAATTTGCGTCAAAAAAATAATGATTCAAAAATATTTTGACAAACATACAGTTTACATTTTTATTGCGAAAAATTTAAAATTGATTACAAACATCGTATTGTCACCGCTTAACGTTAGAAATACATCCGCCATTCATTAGGCAAGCTCCACCCTATTCAAATAAGGAAACCACTTTCCATCCACGTAATTAATTATAAATACTTCAAATGATTAGGTTAAATTGTTAACATGTCTACACTACGTTTCCAGTATCACATCGAGATAAATGTAGCTATGATAAACGAAGTGTGAATATGATATTCACATTTTCAGTTTTTTGGTTCTGTTACCATCATACTACGGTTATATAGATGGATGAATTCGAATCAGATTTTAAAAAAATATATGAAAATACGAAGGAGTATTCGACCTCCTCTTCCATATGGGCAGAAATGTTGTGTACATCGGACGATGAATCAGATCTGCAACGACGAAGCAGTTTTCGGTATGATACGGATCGGATCGGATATTGCATCTCATCAGATTTTTTTGTCTCTTTCGTTCATCTTACTTAATATCGATTAAACATTTTTGAGGAAAATCTTCCCATAATAGCAATAAACACTAGCTTACTCGTCACGCTTTGGGTCAGAAAAAATGTGTTTCAAAAATTTCGTTGTCGAGTTGTCTGATCAATTTAAAAGCAGAAAAAAAAAACTTCGGGGACTAATGAACTTCTACGTATTTAAAAATTACCGAATCCCTTCAAAATTAAACCTTTTTATGAGCTGCAATCGCAACACGCGAGATGTTTTGATACTTTTTTTTGAGCTACTCAATTTTAAATAACGAGTGCTCAAGGTCATATTAAATAAATCGATTAGGAAAACTTTCGTTTCCTGTACAACCTGGTACCTACAAAAAATTTTACAATTTCAGAAATACAGTTACAATGGCGGCTATACTTCAGTTAAAAACTGTTCGCTATAAAAAACCAGTCGGATATTCAGCATGGATGTTCCAAAAAATATTTGGTTTAATGTAGGGAAATTTGCTGCAACAAGTTGGCGACTACAACACCAAAGTCATTCTAAATCGTCGCGCTTTTTCTTAATTTTTAGTTCATGATTCTTTAATTTTCAACATTTTTTCTTTTTCTTGATAATACAACGCGAAACACAAGAACGATATAAACACCAGTGTCATCATTGCCCGGTTTATAAACCACCATAATCTGACATTAAAAAATATATTTTTAATTATTTAATTTCAAAAGATATTTTAGAACAGCAAAATAAGTCGAAATGTAACCATAACAACATTAAATACTGCCATAGTTTTCAAATTTTCAAACATTTTCATTAAGAAAGCTCCAAAGGGAATTACAACACCTCAAATGAAGCAGTTGGGTTACTTTGCATCTTATTATCAAAATTCTAAATAACGCCATAATAGTGAACTACAAAAACGAAATTTTGCTGATTTATTTTGATAAATTATGTAATACCTTACTTCAAGAGAGTAGTTCTAGTGGAAGGGGGATAGCCTTTCCCCCTTTTTTTTCAAAGACCGTTTTTCTTCAACTTGATTACATAAAACGAATCATCTTTTAAAAAAATTATTACAATTACAGGAAAATTTTTAATAAAAAAAAATGTATCCATAAAGAAGATTAAAATGTTTATTAAAAGAAAACAATGTCAGTATGAAGCATGGTCAATCAAGCAACAATTCAGTCTGTGGAAGAAGATTGAAGAAACGAAATTAAAAGGAATAATGTTGGCAACTAATACAAATAGTAGTTTAATTGAGTTATTTGTTTGAATTTCATTACTTCCATTACTGTTCTTAAAAAATGATCACTAACCGCATTTTAAATAGTTTTTTTTCATCTTTTTTAAAACTCTAGTGTGTAACTTCACAAAAATATTATACTAATAGAAAGATAAAATAAAACCATAAAATATGAAAATGCCATTTAAAATATCGCTGACGTCATGACTTAGAAAATAGAACCGACTTATTTTTATATTGTGGAAAATGAAGTATCACATAAAATCAAGATATTTTCTTTTTACATTTACGTCTCCGTGTTAGAGCGTGGAATGTTTACTGACTCACCTGTATGTACTAATTTGTCCATCAATAATGGGTACCCCAAAAATTCCGAATTATTTTATTAAAAAAAATAATAATAAAATAAATTTTCCCAAAGTAATGTTTATATTCTATATTCTGTTAAAATGATAAAAATATAAATTTAGTCCAGTTGAGCGAAAAAGAGGAAATTCAACTCCAGCAATTTCTTTAAACATCCAAATTGAAAAATTACAATGGTAACAAGTCACAGGCACATATAGACGGTTCTTGTAAATGGCACCGTAATATAAAACAACATTATAAAGTCACTGCTTTATCCCATACGGAAGAAAGAATTTATAACAAAAATCATTACATACATAAAAGACTTTTAACATTAAAGCGAAACCAACACCTAAGAAGGATTCCCGCATTTTATTTGAATTATTTATAAAATGCTTCGAGTTTTCAAGTTCTAAATTTTTGAATCGATGTGTAAGAGATTTCGATTTTTTAGACCCTGTTAGCTAGAGGCTTGAAGGATAATTTTGATAAAATCGGATTTTTTTTTTTTTTTTATATATAGAAAGGAATAACAAACATATCATAAATAGTCCCTTAACCCCATTATTACTGCTTAGCAGAATCTTAAAAAATCGAAATCTCATAATACACACCTGCTTCTGTAGTAAACACTAAAACATCAATCGTCCGAATTTACTAAGACCATGTAATAAAAATGAAATGAAACAATATTATTAAAAAAAAAGATGTCACTATTATGCCAGTTTACAATCTCCGCTGGTTCCGTCGCAATCGTTAATTAAAAATCTTATCTTATTCACAATATAATTTCAGTATTTGGTGCAACAGAATGCGCTGTGGCCAAATCTGCGACTTCAGTAATAAACAACCGTGGCACAGCACAAATTCCGTGCTTAATTAAATATAAAATATTTAAAAAATAAATAACTTGTGATAAATATTTAGCAAATTGATAATGTTCTTATAATAACAAATTATTTCAAATATTATTTTAAAAAACTGTGTCATTTAGAAAGAAATGATTTTCACTCTCTAGCTACCTGAAATTTTTTGACAAAAGCATCAAAAAGGTGTCATACATGTTTTTGGATTTAATTATTGAGAATATTGACATATATTATTATACATTTTTTATTTCCATGTTTTGTATACATAATTTCATTTGCCTATTTGTCGATTGATGGAAAATATTGACTTGTTTTCATTTACGTATTTAACATGAAGAACATCACCTTAGAAACCTTAATTGACAAGTTATACATGTATCTTATGTTTAAACGAATTAAATTCACACATAAATCCAGCATTTTATATTTTCAAAATTATACGTTATTAAATTACTTTGGCTAACATTTAGATGTATCGAATGTGAAATATTCACAGAACAGATTTGATTTTCTCAGAATTTTATTTACATAAATAAATCGTAAGTTAAAACCCTAATTTGTAAATGTCCTTTGACCCCTTCTAATCGTTTCATAACAAAAATTAACTATGAGTACTGTTACGGTATAGTTTTGGCAAGGAATTTACGTCCAAATCGTTTCTGGTCATTATTCCCGCGGTTGAAGGTTACTTGGGGTCTCGAAAAGGACTAAATTCTGGAAAGTAGACGCAGAGTTGTACTGACAGTTTTATTTGTGGATTTCTTAAAACAACGTTGTGTCTTTTTTTTTAACTATTATCGTGTCCACTTGGCGACCACTAGACAATTTTTGTTTAAATTCAACCCTGAAATATTCTCTGTTGGTTGCAACTTATCAGGCCCTCATTGCGGGTGCCTCATTACTCTTAAATTAACCCGAAATGGATCACCCCTAGATGTAAATTTCTTGCCTGAACTATAACGGTAAATTACTCGGTCACGTTGTCGATTAGAATATGAATAGAAAAGCAGGGCCTTTGTTGATTTTTATTAAAGACGGTATTTGTACTATACCTAGGTTTGTTTATCTCTGGAATCGTATAGTTCTGGCAAGGAATTTATGTCTCGGGATGATCCATTTGACTTTCGGCTTAATTTAAAAGTAATAAGGGGCCCCTGGGTGAGAAGGTCGCATAAGTTGCAGCATAGGAGATATTTCAGAATTGGATTTAAACAAAAACTTTGAAAAATGTATTTGAATATGTTAGAAAAATACTTAAATTTGTATTAATATATTAAAATATACTTATAAAAAATTTTTGTAACAATAACAAATAATGTAATAAACATGCGAAGTAGTTTAAACAGTCCTCAAATGGGTTTATAGACTTATGGTCAGGCTTTCCAAAATTTAATCCCTTTATCTTTTGAGACCTTACTTAAACCCCAACCGTGACAATAATTACTGGAAACGACTTGGTCGTAAATTCCTTACCAAAACCATAGATAGACAACCTTCGATAACAGTGCAACCCGTTACACCAAACGCTGAAATTAAATTGTGAATACTATCGATTGTAGCGAAACTGGTTGAGAAGGCAAAATGACACGAAGGTGACATCTTATTTTCTTGTTTTCTATAACATATTTTAATTTCAAATCGATTATAAAATTGCCCATTGCAAGGAGAGAAATAAAATTTTAAAAAATTAATTAAAAGGATGCTGTACTTCGTTAAAGGATAGATCAAACCATCTCAAAACACAATAATCTTTATTTTTACCTTCTACTTCTATCTAACCAATTATGACATAAGACGCATCGGTTACATAAGTGTAAACGTTCTAATTGATTGGTTAAAGTATTATAATTATCTTATTGCAACTTAAATAAATTGATAGAGTCATAATGTGTGTTCTAATTACTTATTTTTAAAGCATAAAAATTGTAACAATTGTTTTTCCCAAATGATAAAGTCAAAATGGCACTTTGCCCTTATTATTTAAATTAGTAAATTGAATTAGAAAAATATTGTTCATAATCAAAGTAATAAATTATATGATTATAGATTCTATTGAGTAAATTGTAAAATACCTACGTAGGTCATAGTTTACATAATTACGCATGTTTTACTTCTTATTTTCTGAACTATCATCTTTATTTGAATATTTTACAAAAACAGTAAAGTAATTTAGAACTCTATTTTCAATCTGTTTGTAACGGTAGTCAACTTGACATTTTAAAGTAGCTAAATAATACCATCATAACTATAAGCATAATTAGTTTTAATTGGGTAGTGTATGCAGTGATTCAGGGTCTTCTTCCTCAAGCGGATCAGATTCAGGTGGAGAAGGAGTGTCAGGAAATGAAGATTCAAACAAACACGATGGAAAATCGAGTCCACTTGAAAGCAGTCCCAATACGTCAAATAATTCCCCAGAGTCGAAATCTAAAAGAAAATCTGAATCAAAAGAGGTAATCACTCGATGTTATTTTTATTATTATTAACTATTAGCCTTATTATTAATAGTGGGAGGAAAATCCAGATATCTACGGTATCCGAAGATCTGGGAGGTCGCGTAAAGAACCGGATCGTTTGCAGAATAAAAGTGACGGGAAAAAGAAGAAAAGGTACTAACGAACGTGAATAAAATTTCGTATTCATTTGTGTTATTGTAGTGATGAATGGAGATACAATGACGATAGTTCATCGGAATCCGAAGAAGAAAAAGAAATACCACCTCCAAGCAAAAGAGTTGGAGCCAAACGTGCCACGATAAAAAAATCTAAATCTAAAACTAAATATAGTTCAGATGACTCTAGTGTAGATAGTGATGAAGATAAACGAAGGGCAGTGTCGAGAAGAACGGCAGGTGTTTCGGTTAGTTACAAAGAAGAAACTGAAGATGATAAAACTGATTCAGAAGACTTATTAGAAGTAGAATACACCGAAACATCAGAACCTGTACCTGAAGAAAAATGTGAGACTATAGAAAAAATTTTGGGACAAAGAAAAGGAAAGAAAGGAGGTATTTAGTAAAGGCCATCATTATTTACAATCTTTTAACCTATTTATTCTAGTTACCGGCAACATAACCACAATGTACTATGTAGAGGAAAATGGAGATCCGAATGAAGGAGCCGACCCAAACGATACAGAAAATATCGAACAACAATATCTCATCAAATGGAAAGATTGGGCTCACATTCACAATACTTGGGAATCGGAAGATTCACTTAAAGAACAAAAAGTCAAAGGCTTGAAGAAATTGGAAAATTATATCAAGAAGGAAATGGAAATTAATCAATGGATGCGATATGCGACGCCCGAAGATATAGAATATTACGAATGTCAAATGGAGTTGTCCCAGGAACTGTTAAAAAGTTACAATAACGTCGAGAGGATCATAGCGAAATATAATAAGCCCGACGGAGGGATCGATTATTTCATTAAATGGGAAAGTCTGCCTTATGCCGATTCAACGTGGGAAGATTCCGTTTTGATCCAGAAGAGATGGCCAAAGAAGATTAAAGAATTTGAAGATCGTGAACAATCGAAGCAAACGCCAACGAAACATTGCAAGGTTTTGAAGTACAGGCCCAAATTCCATGAAGTGAAGACTCAACCTGTGTATATGATGGGGATTGAAAAGGTAAAAGATCAAAAACCATTCCTTCATAGAGAAAAATATGATTTCGGTTACATCACTTGAAAGAGATCGTATTTTTCTTATCTTAATATGCGGAGGTGTCGGTTGAGTGCTTGAATGTGTTTTCAATTGTTGTAGAATTTAGTTTTGAGGGATTATCAAATGGACGGGCTAAATTGGCTGATTCACTCCTGGTCCAAAGAAAATTCTGTAATATTGGCTGATGAAATGGGCCTGGGTAAAACAATCCAGGTAATAACCAATTACAGGTAAATACAACATTGATTTTTTAGATTTTAATGGCAACTATTTTTTGTTCAGACGATATGCTTTCTGTATTATCTCTTCAACACCCATCAATTACACGGACCGTTCCTCTGTGTTGTGCCCTTGTCCACCATGACGTCATGGCAGCGGGAATTTGCGCAGTGGGCTCCGGAAATGAATTTTGTCACTTACCTGGGAGATGTCCAATCCCGTGACGCGGTAATAATGTCATTTTTGACGGCGTCATCAATCTCACGATGTTTTTCCACAGATCAGACAATACGAATGGAGCTACGAAGGCTCCAAGAGGTTGAAATTCAATGCGATTTTGACAACCTACGAAATCGTCCTAAAAGACAAAGCATTCCTTGGTAGTTTAAATTGGGCTGTGTTACTCGTCGACGAAGCGCATAGGTACTGACCTCGAATTTTTCCGACGGAATTCTTACAGATTTTTTCCAGGCTTAAAAACGACGATTCTTTGCTGTACAAGGCTTTAATGGAATTCGACACAAATCACCGTCTCCTCATTACCGGCACGCCACTGCAGAACAGTCTCAAAGAACTTTGGGCCCTCCTCCACTTCATCATGCCCCAAAAGTAAGTAAAACGATCGATTTTTCACAGCTGTCATTTCGTTGTTGTGAAGGTTTCAGTGGTGGGAAGAATTCGAAAAAGAACACGAACATGCTTCCACCAAAGGCTACGGACGCTTGCACAAACAACTTGAACCGTTCATCTTGAGAAGAGTGAAAAAGGACGTCGAAAAGTCGTTGCCGGCGAAAGTGGAACAAATTTTGCGAGTGGAAATGACCGCGGTTCAGAAACAGTACTACAAGTGGATTCTCACCAAGAACTACAATGCTTTGCGAAAAGGCGTGAAGGGTTCGACCAACACTTTTTTGAACATTGTTATCGAACTAAAAAAATGTTGCAATCACGCGTTATTGACTAAACCCACGGAATACGAGTCGCATAATTCTCAGGAAGACCAGTTGCAATTGTTGCTTCGCGGTTCCGGTAAATTAGTGTTATTGGACAAACTCCTAATACGTTTACGCGAAACGGGTCACAGAGTGTTAATTTTTTCGCAAATGGTTAGAATGTTGGACATTTTAGGTGAATATTTGCAGTTGCGTCACTTTCCTTTTCAACGGTTAGACGGCGGTATCAAAGGCGAGCTAAGAAAGCAAGCGCTTGATCATTTTAACGCCGAAGGATCTCAAGACTTTTGTTTTCTTTTATCAACCCGCGCCGGTGGTTTAGGTATTAATTTAGCTACAGCTGATACTGTGATTATATTCGATTCGGACTGGAATCCTCAGAATGATTTGCAAGCTCAAGCAAGAGCCCACAGGATTGGACAGAAGAATCAAGTCAATATATATAGATTAGTCACTGCAAGATCTGTCGAGGAGGAAATCGTCGAACGTGCCAAACAAAAAATGGTGTTGGATCATCTGGTGATCCAAAGAATGGATACCACGGGAAGAACAGTATTGGACAAAAAAGGCTCGTCAAACAACAATCCCTTCAACAAAGAAGATCTTACCGCCATCCTCAAGTTTGGTGCTGAAGAATTGTTCAAGGATGAGGACGACAAAGATGAAGAACCAAATGTAAGACCAAAACATTGTTATATATTTTTTATCTTAATTAATCTCTTAATACAGTGTGATATTGACGAGATTTTAAGAAGAGCAGAAACTAGAGATGACGCTCCGACCCTAGCAGGCGATGAATTATTATCAGCTTTCAAAGTTGCCAATTTTGCGGCTTTCGACGAAGACACTGAACCTTCTCCAGTCAATACCACAGCTCCAGCAGATGAGGAAAGCAAAGATTGGGATGAAATTATCCCTGAAAAATTACGGAAGAAAGTTGAAGAGGAAGAAAGATCCAAAGAAATGGAGGATCTGTACCTTCCTCCCAGATCTAGAAAAACTCTTCAACAAATCAACCAATCGGAAAGCGATGGAGAAGAGGGTAAAGGGAGGAAGAAACGGAAAAAAGAAGCAGACGAATCCGGCGGATCCAGTGGCGAAGGCGAAGAAAGCGATGAAGAGCGACCTAGAAAACGAGGTCGACCACCATTGGCCAACAGAGAAAGAATCAAGAACTTTACTGACGTAGAAGTACGTTGACCAGAACCCCCCATCATACTAAAAATTATAATCCATGTTTTCCTTTCAGATCAGAAGATTCGTCAAGAGTTACAAGAAGTTTAGTGCACCATTGAAGAGGCTGGAAGCCGTCGCTTGTGACGCCGAACTGCAAGAAAAACCTTTAGCGGAATTGAGAAAGTTGGGTGAACTTCTCCACGAGAGATGTCGCGCTTACATGGGCGAACACACCAAAGAAAATAACGAAAGCACTCAAGATGACTCTTCTAGTCGGGGCCGTAAAAGAATGAGAGGTCCATCGTTCAAATTAGGTGGAGTTTCCGTCAATGCCAAAACTATGATGGCGTGCGAAGAAGAACTGGAACCTTTGGATGAAGTTTTGCCTTCCAATCCTGAAGAACGCAGTAAATGGGTTTTGGATGCTAGAACAAAACCAGCTCATTTTGACGTCGATTGGGATATTAACGAAGATTCAAAATTGCTTCAAGGCATTTATCTTTATGGTATGGGGTCGTGGGAACAGATTAAATTGGACCCAACTTTCGGTATTGGTGATAAAATTTTATTGAACGAAGATAAGAAGCCACAAGCGAAACATCTACAATCACGAGCGGAGTATTTATTGAAAATACTGAAAAAACAACTAGACCAAAAGAAGGGGGTTTCAAAGCCCAAACGTCAAAGAAAATCGAAAGATGCCAAAGCGTTAACTAAAGAAATTATTGATAACGATGATATTAGCTCAAATGATGAGTCTGCTGTGGTTAACACATCGTCAACTAGTTCGGCACCGACGATTCCTAAAAAAGTTAATAAAACTGTACTTAAAAAAGATGACGATAAAGAAATCGATCACTCTAGCAAACATCACAGTGAGAAGAAGGATAAGAAAAAAGATAAAAAGAAAGAAAAGAAACTTGCTGGACCCATGCATTTTACGGCAAACAACGAACCTAGAGCTTTGGATGTTTTAGGCGATCTAGATCCTTCTATATTTAACGAAGTAATGTGAACATCATTAAAATTAAACATTTTTTTAAAATCAAATTAACATTTTAGTGCAAAGAAAAAATGCGTCCGGTAAAGAAAGCTCTCAAAGCGTTGGACAATCCAGATCAATCTCTCTCTGAGGCAGAGCAGGTTAATCACACAAGATTGTGTCTTATCCAGATTGGCGAACAAATCAGCAACTGTCTCAATCAGTACAGTGATCCAGATAAAATCAAAGAATGGAGAAGGTTTGTTGACTCCGAAAACGTACAATTTCGGACTAATCTGTTATTTGCAGCAATTTGTGGTATTTTGTATCGAAATTTACGGAATTCGATTCCAAGAAATTGTACAAATTGTACAAAAGAGCTTGCAAAAAATCTGATAAAATAGATAAAAAGAATGAGGTAAGTGTCATGTTGATAGAAAAAACCGTAATAATACATCTTTTGTTATTTCATTAGTAATGTATGTAACATCATTAACCTTTGAGATTCGAATACCCTCGAAATCCGAACTTTTAATTACAAGTCTATAAGTTAATGATGATTATACTTGACACCTTGTCTCCTATTCCAATTAACTTGTATTGATTTTGTTAAAGGATGCTGCCAGCAGCACAAGTAAAGAAAAATCAAAGAACGAAAGTAAGGATGACAGAGAACACACTAACAAAAGACGGCATGAAAACGACGAAAAAGAGGAACGAGAGTCGAAAAAACACCATTCCGAGAAGTAGGTTGAAAGTAGCGCGAGTCATTGACGGTATTAATCCATTGATTCCAGGAAAGAGAAGCGGGATAAAGGTGAAAAAGAGAAGAAGAAGAAGAACAGGGACGAGCCGGAAGAAGAAGGGGAGTGGTCCCGGTACGGTCGGAGCGGTAGAAAACCGAGTTCGGGTGTCCAGAAGGGTGGCTTCAGGCACGATCAGATGGACCGTGTGCCTCCTCACGTTGAACACGATAGGTGGAGTGGACAGTCACGTGACCGGTTCCCCGGCGACCATAAGCGGGATCGGTTCGATTACCAGCGGCAGGGAGGATACCACAGAGAAAGAGACTTCAACCGGCCGGACAAAAGGTGAGTGTGAGTGTCGGTGCGCAGCGGTTTCATCTTGTCGTTTTTAGATCTCCAGATGGGAAAGTGGACTGGCGTCAGTATGCCAGGAACCCGCGCGATCCTATGCCTCCAATGAACCAGAGACCTCCGGTGTTTTATGGTCCTAATTTTCCTCCGGGTATTCCCGTGTATATACCTGAACAACAGTTTCCTAGAGACAGGTTTTCCCCTGGTGATTGGCGTCCGTTGGAAAGAGACTATAACAGGCGTGAATACGATAGGCGGCCACAATAGATTTACTTTAATCTAAGGAAGAACGTGTGCATAACAATGTACAGTGTTTCAGTCGTGACGTGACCTATGTGTAATTTGAAAAGTTATTGAGAATTGTTTTAACTATTTATGTTCAATATATATGTATATATATTGAGTTTTAATTTCTCAATAATTTTTCATTCGATTCCTGCATTTTTCTTTTTAATTACCAAATGTTTTATATGTTGTGAATATTTAATTTCAAAGGTACAATTGTAAATCCAAAAAGGTGGCTGTGTTATGCCAACACTATTCTGATGTGCAGGCCTATCCAACCAGTGTAAATGACAACTTAAATGTAAATACAGATAGATATGTTTTGATAATGCTTTCTTTTATTGCAAAACATCCACCACCAAAGACCTATGTTGACAGCAAAATGTCAAAACAATTGCTCCAGAAAGTGTCTTTCATAAAAGTTTTAGATTCAAATCGATATTGTCTCAATTAAAAAACTGGACATGCGCTTTCACTTTTTCAGTCGCATCGTTTCAGCTGAAGATTTGATAAATGTCTAAAACAATGTAGTTTTAATATTGCCGCCCCCACTATTAAGAAAATTGCTTTCACTAAAGCTGACCCAGTCTGCAGATTGTTTTAAGGGCAATTTGCAAACATGTTGCTTAAAATCGTGGATAAAACCCATTTCACTTATTGATTTCACCCAAATAATTTAGGGAAGCGTACGACCTGATACGGTTCTTGCTCTGCTAAATATCAATCTAGAGGGGGAACATTTTTAAAAGTTACGAGTCCATCTTCGCGGCCGCTGCATGTTTCGTCCTGAAATTTTGATTTATTTTTTAATAACATTGTTTCAGTTAGTGAAATTAATTTTGTTGTTTGCTCTTTTTAACCTGATCATATGTAAGCGAACCCTGATTAATTTAAACGTGTTTCGTTGCCTAAAGTGTGTTTGTTTTGAGATGACAGAAGAAAACCCCGGCAAGGTACCTGCTTAGTTTCACTAGTCTGACTATGCCCAAATTTTGGATAATTTTGTCCGAAAATTGTTTTATGAAAACCACAAAGCTCAGAATTCGGTAAAATCTGTCAGTGCTGTCAACATGAAAACATTTCGTTGCAAAATTTTTAAAATATGTAAAATCATTCAGCACTCTACGGTTAATCTGCTGCAGATTTTGTCTAAAATCAGACCGAATATCAACCACCGAATTAAAGACACGCAAATAAAATGCTAATTATTGCATCGTGAAATTGTTAAATTCTGAACTTTTCATGTGCCTTTTAAGGTGTATTATGTCCATTTTAAAAATTGTAGAATCGCATTTGTGTACAAATATTTAAATTTAGTGGCGCAAATTTAATTTGTATGTTCGACTCACTCCTTCATTTTTTAATAATACACTAACTAATAATACAGAACGAGGAAATTTTCACTCATGTGTTCTTGACTTGCCAGAATTTCAAATTTAACACACAATGAGGACAATAAACTATACAATATAACAATAGGTACCACAACACCGTAATAACGCTCACACAAAACTGATGAAGAGCTTCCATATTTTTGTTTGTATTGTTGGTTGTTTAAATTTTGAACCAATTTTTAAATTGAAATAAATTCAGGGAATTTAATAAGTAAAGTAAAAATTGATAAAAATATAAATTATGATAATGAAGTAGGGACGAAGTCATTTTTCATACTAAACTGCCCCCCTTAGAAATTGGAGCACCTATTATTTAACAAATTTACTTATGTCTTTTATTATTATTTGTTTCTATTTATTGTAAATAGTGTTTGATACAAAATTTGATAAGATACCTCTTTGCTACCAATTTCAACTTTTGCAGAAAATAAAAAATTAATCACTCAAACAATACGTCGTGGCTTGATTTGAAGTATGAATACAAGTTGTCTCAATTGTCCAAAATACCAGGAGTTCAAAGGCGTGATAATTATCGCCAGTTAACCCACTTTGAAAAGGGTCGAACTATTGACATACGGGAAGCAGGATGGGTCGCAATGACACCACTGCCCATCAGTGTTAGAATGACTGGAGTCAAGAAGGCTTGGAGCATCACCGACGTGGTACTAGGCCCTCTCGTATAACGATAAACCGCTGGGATCGCCTGGCCGTCAAAGACTAATTCTAAACTACCAGATCTGTTTGGGCTGAATATACTTAAGCTGTAGGTCCAACACTGTCATTGCGATCAATTTATCGACGAATTTGGACCACACTAAAATCGTCCCTATCAGCGACTTCTTCTTATTCCAGAGCATCGAGTTGTTAGACTGGAATGATGTCTTCAAGACAACACTGATAGAACAAATGGAGTCCTTAGTGATGAGTCTAGGTTTTGCTTAAAGGCTCTAGATGGTCAAAGAAGGGTAAGGCGACGACTTTATTTAAGCATATTTTAATTTCAAAATTTAATAATTCCATTAGTAAACTTTTATAATCATTTCTGTAAAACTTGATTGAGATTCATCAGTTAAAAAGTGTACTGCCAAATCCATGGGGGGCAGTTAAATTGAAACGTGTTAGCTTCTAATGATGTTTATAATTCTCTCTTAACATCTTAAATAAAGTGAATAAAACAGTACTTCTAAAGCTCATTTCAAGACTCTGCGTCAGGATGTTGCTTAGTTAAGGCTATATTGGTCCCATTCTTTTTTTAGTAACCTATAGAGCTCTATCTTTTTCTGTTTTTACATTTTACTGCCACTCATAGCTGCCTGTTGTTTCACACATCTGACCTCTCTTTGGTTTTTGGCTCTGTCACTGTATGTAACTAACACATAGAACATGCCGAGATAAAAATATTTATGGGGCAAAAGTCCTTTCTTTAAATGAATATTAAACTGATTTGAAAATGGTACCGTTGTATTTATCAACCCTACCACCCAGTATATGTGAAAGGTGAAGCAAATATGTATACAGTCTCATTTTTCTTCGATCCAAGTTTAAAATTACATTGCATAATCTTAGGACGTGGTAATAATGTTATTGTCTAATAGAAAATCACGTTTCTTCCGCGATTCTTCATTACTGTTGAAGTTTTATAGATAAAATAAAATAATTTCCCAACATACCCTTCATACAACAAAAATGTTTTAATATGACAATCTATCATATTATATTTTATTCCACAGTGCAGTGTCACAGTTTACACATTTTTACTGTGTAATATATTAACCCACTTTTATTGAACTAGTATTATATCTTTACATAAGTAAATATAACAATAAAACAATCTTTTTTAAACACTACAATTGACGTAACATCAAGTTATCGCATTTATTACTTAACCTTAATCATTATAATCTATATTTGAAGTCAATGTAGTATTTCAGCTATTCCATTTACGTGTTAAAATTGAAAAATCTAATTGCAAGTCAGCAAATAAACGATAGAGAGGGAACTAAAAACAACGGTCCTTTTTATCAGCACTCAAAACGTATTTTTACCGCTTTTTTGAAAATGAAAATCTTCTAAAGAAACGGTGTTCAATAAATCTTTTAATCCTAAGTGGCTGTGAACTGCAGAACGTGTGTCTTACCTTGATACATACTTAACTCTTCCTGCACGCATGAAATATATCCATACCTCGTTTTCCATCCACCGACCATTGCGAAAATAAGTTTTTGTAAAAGTTTTTTGTTCTCGCGTAAACATTGCAAACAGAAGTAAATAACAATAAGCAAAGATTTGATTTAAATTTGAAAAACATTTCAAAATTTGATAACTCAAAACTGGCATGACTTAATACGAGACACACGTCTTGCAGTTTTTTCTGCAGCTCACAGCCACCTAGAATTAAAATACTTGTTGAACACTCGAATTGAATAATAATAATTGATATTTCCACCAAGGTGGACTTACTTCTAAACATTTACATAGTAAAGGACAATTTTTTATATTACTTGTCAATATTTAGTCTACAGATAAGCCTAAATTAATCAGTGATAAAACTCGGTAATTAATAATCGTCAAACAGCAGACTCAATACTTACATGTCAAACTTCTCCTCAAAGAGTTGATTGATAGCCCATAACTGAAACCGACGTATTTCTCTAATCTATCACGAAAACTCAGAAGTCGTAGCACGGAGGCATCTTAAGTAATTAATTAGATTTTTTCTACAAAAATATTCTCTTCGATTTTCGGATTTAATAAGTCGAATTATCTTCGATCTGATAAATAATATAATTAACTTGGGCGGAAAATATTCGTTAGAACCTGGAAAATTACAAACTTCAGGTTTTCATATACACAATTAATAATTATTATGTTTCAACCGAAATTAATAGAGCGCGTTAAATGACAGACGAGACACAAATATGATCACATAAATTTTATACATAATTATTGCGTGGGTAGATGTCCCAACACCAACAAACAAATATGAGCCATCTGTCACAATATGTGACATCGAGTCTCTTTTACGTTATTACATTTTATATAATAAATATATAATGAAGTGACTAATTATTTGGATTGAGTGTATGGATAACACAATAACTGGCCCATACGTTACCCAAAACTAAATAGTGGAATTAAATAGAATAGTCTTTAGCTGGTCCACCCTGTATAGTAACCCGCTAGCATTTGAAAAACGACTAAAGCTATTGTAGCAAGTAAAAGTAAGGTTCACGGTTGTCGTTGTTTGAAATTACAATAGCACATCATTTAGGTACCGACATTGTTAGATACAATACATCTGCTAAATGTAGAACGACGACCATTGTAAAGAAGCAGATTAATTAGCTTAGCATTCATTTTTCATTCACACAATTCCTAGAAAAAGCTTACTTTTTTATGTAGACACTTATTATATTTTTCTTTATAGTTTTCATTTCATTCTAATTTTATAAATGTACCTCTATTAAACTAAAAGCAGGAAATTATGTTTGCTTTAAAAAAATCATTTTCTATAAAGGAACCACTCGAAAACTGCGAGAAAATTGGAAATGTTCTCGTAGAAAGAAAACGAGCTTTAAACTATGTTAATCAATAAGAAGTGACTCTTCTCTGTCTAAATACTACAGATTCTCCTGCGCTTGTTGCGAATGTAAGTTCGCAAACAAGTAAACATCTTATTTTCAGTAATTTGACACCGCAACGAAAACAAGTTGCATTATTTAATGACGTAAAAATAAATTTTTATTTTAATACATACAGCAGAAAAATATAGCCACAACTAGAGAACTGAAACTGTACATATTACATTTTTTATTGTTAGTACCTCCGAATGCAAATTTGCTCTTGGTAATGCTCAACACTAAAACTTTCTAGCCATACTACGCAACCAACAATACAAACACACTTAAATTACTCTATCATCAAGACTTATTTTCCTCATATCCTGTATATGTTACGAACCCTCAATGAAAGAGGATGTCAATAAACAGTCGAGCAACTGTTCCAGTGTGTTCATGAGAGGTATTAATTGAGATTAACACTTCACACTTTTCTGTTTATTATAATACTTTATCTATTGTTTATTTTTTCTTATCTTTATTATAAATAAAATTTATTTGGGTTACTTCCTTTGTTAAGTCGGAATTTCGCTAATCATTTCAATGAAAATGTGTATTTTAAAAATCTTTTTATTTGTTAGTTATTTAAACGATTTATTTTTGTACAAAAGTGACAACGTTATCT
Source organism: Asbolus verrucosus (assembly GCA_004193795.1). Taxonomy (NCBI): domain Eukaryota; kingdom Metazoa; phylum Arthropoda; class Insecta; order Coleoptera; family Tenebrionidae; genus Asbolus; species Asbolus verrucosus. Next base: position 8,745 of record QDEB01035359.1, on the reverse strand, counting down.
AGAAACATCCTGAATTTACAAAAAGAATTTTCCATTATTTATTGACCATTCTTAAGGTTACCGTACCTACATGTGGTGCAGTCCAGTCGAGTGTTAGTCACCCTCTACGTCATTTTTTAATTGGACATAATATCTTAGACCTCGGGGCCCAGACTTTAAATTAACCAATTGAGAGAGCACAAAATTTATTCTATTTTCGTAAGTAAGTTGGTATTATAGCGACTTAAAATGATTGATTTAGGAAAAATGCAAATGAAGTGATTTAATGAAAATTTAATTACAGGTCTCCAAAAGTCCTTTGTGTGTATTCTGCTTGTCGCCGCCGTTTTCAATAAGAGCTTTTACACGTCCTCCTGAAAGGTCGGCGTCTCGACGCCTTTCAGTCCGTAGTTGGCGACGCGGTGGCTCTTCACTCCTCTCAGTTCGTCCACGGTTCAAAGCATTCAATCGACGTTCTTGCAATTCTTTATCCAAATACGTATCAGGTGAGCACTCAGAAATTTTGAACAATTTTTTGAAAATTTTTCGAGTGTGATTTTAAAATCCAACGGACAGTGACTGCTTGTTAAATTTCTCATTGTGTCAATTCAGCCGCTGTATACTATATATAGACACTGAAGTAGGTGGTACTTGACATTTTTCCAGCAAGACTAAATTCTTGTTGGATCTAAAACCGGGACCTTGACCTCCATCGTGTTACGAAAATAAATAAAAACAAAGCGATGATTAAACATGACCGATTCAAAAAAATAAAGACGGTTTTATTCAAAAAAACCAAATCGAAGTGAAATAGTCGAAGCAAGGTTCGTTCTCGTGAAGTATGGATCACTCAACTCATACAAATATCGACCCCGCATTCTGTTTTATTCACAAACACGAACGCTTTCATTGTAACTATTTTTCAATGGCTATTAAACCTGATTGAACCTGAGTAATGACCAGTTTTTTATTGCCAGCTGGATTTTTTGCCAACCGCAGAAGGAAAACTCTCAGCCTCCAAGAAGTCCTCGAGGAAATCCAAAAAGCCTGGAAGCCTCCGCCGCTTATGAACAAAAGGTAACAGCTTAGACCGATCCAGAAAAGAAAACGTTTTGCCTCTTCCTGATTATGTCAGATTATGTTTGCGCACATTACTCCATAAATTCCTGCAGCGAGACATACACTCGAGCTTGATTCTTTCAGTTTATTCCTTTTAGTCGCAAGCGCCAGCTGATACTTTCAGCAAAAGTTCCGCAGACAATTAATCGAAGGTAAATTTTCTCAAACACAATAACGCTCACGTTTCGTTGTCCCACGTTGCTGTTAATTAATAATAAATTAGTTGTCATAAACGTGGAGCGTCATAAACATTTTCATTATTAATCTGTTATCTTATGCGAAATCAATATATAAAACCCATCAACATTAATAATGAAATCAGAAAATTCCGTGAAACTGAAGCACGTTTTCATTTTCAGTTACTGCACCGTCAAAACTATGGATGAAAAATGGAACAAAGCAAGCAACACTTCGACTGAAATGCTTTCGCCAATATTGCTGCGAAGACGACTGAGCGCACCTGAAACGATAATGAGGAAGTAAGAATTTTTCGATTTTAGCACTTTTTTGAATAGCACGACAAGTAGTGATAAATTGGGTAATTAGTAACGTGCTTTTGAACTTTGAGAATTTTGAAGTCGAGATCTTGTCGAGATAGTGAAGGTGACTCAGAAAATGTATGGTCTAAAATCCCCTCCTCATTCGAGTCACCGAATCGATGAAAGTGTAGGTCACGCACATCTCTGCCGGTGTTTTTTATTACTAATTTGTAAAAAAATATACATTCGCAGGGGGATTTTTGAGGTGTCGTTTGCATAACTGTCGGCAGTCAACTCCGTGTGTTTCACACTTATTTTTGTCAGGACCTTGTAATTAGTTTGGAATTTACAATAGCTGGCGCCTCGACGATTGAGAAATAGCACCCTTTCGGTTGCGACATTCCAAATTCGATGCTCATCATCATGCGGAATATTAAAATTCTCGCCCAAAATAATGACGTTATCGATTTGAAATTGTCTGCGTACGAATGTGAAGTAGCACATTTAGTTAAAATTTTATATCGAATTTTAAAGGCTATAAAAAGTACGTGTGTAATGGAATAATAAAAGTAGATCTTTGGTACTTTCCACGAGCCATATCTTTCTCTATTTATATTTGATTTTACGAGAGACTAAAATTCGTTTCTTTATAAGGCACATGTTGGCGCAACAACGTTCCGATTCTCAAGATAGCGAAATTACGCAGTCATCCGAAGCGAAAATTTACCAATGGAGAAGTGAAATGGAAGCAGGAAGCGATTCGAACTTAAACAGAAAACGAGATTCCGACCTAATGAGAAAAGCCACTCTGCTGAGAAGACTCTGGAGTCACAGTAAACCTTTAACGAGCGCTAGATTTTCGGGGACGTTTTATGAATGGCAACATTCGTACGGGAAACTGTGCTCCGGAAAATCCACACATTCTCTGACTTCCATTCATTCATCCCCCGAACATCTCGTTAGATCCCAGAGCAAACGCTCATTAAACGGCGAATTTAGAACGTCTCCACAACATAAACAAATTACCCGGAAAATGTCGCCGAAACATCAAATTTACGACGCGACTAAACGACAGCCCAATAAACGAACCCTCTATAACGGCAATGTCGAAAGCGACACCAAAACCACCACCACCAGTACCACCACCCCAAAAACCATCACCGAAACTGAGACGAGCACTAGGTACACAAACACCAGTTACACCACATTTTCAGACAATTCGGATTCCGCCTACACTAACAGCAGATCGAATTTTTCCGAATCTTCCAACAACAATTCGACCACACCCGAAATCCACAAACAGATCGCCGAAGATACGGAAGTGTCCAATCAAGATCCCAACAATTCTGCTGTGCAGTTAAAAACTGAAACGCCCAAGTTTATTAAATATACAAGTGGTGCGAACGAAACAGCAACCCAAACTGTCGGTACTACTAACGTTAACGTTATCTCAAACGTACAGTTAAGCCAGTCAACGTTGGACTTAATTTTTAACCAAGTGATGCAAGATGTGAAAAACTCTCCGTCGAGTGAAGTTGATGTTATGAACAATCGTGATTTTTCTAGTGAGCCTAATATAGTACAAGTGAAACAAATTCCTAGTTTTTACTTAAAACGAAAAGAAGATGTCGTGGATAATTCAGAACATAGTCGTATTGTTAAATGTATGATTAGTAATGTTGGAATTGGAAGTCCTTATACCAAACCTCCTGAAGTCCCCCAAATTGCTGTTCCACGATTTTCAGCTCGCCCCCAAACTTCGTCCATGGAAGTTAACATGTCATCGGGAGAATCCACGGATAAAGAATCGGATACGGTCAGCTTAGTGGATAGTTTAGAAGATACGTCATCCCTTCGAACCGATCCAATTCCAAGTGAAACAGTCGTTAAAAGTGATGTATCGTTAGAGCTTCCCGATAATAGTGATAACAGAAAAACGCCTAGTAAACCAACTGCTTTTTTTATTCCAATAGAAATCGAAAATTCTTCTGGATTTAAAGCAGTTTCAGATCACCTACCAGACAAGGTTAGAAATAGATTAGCAAGAAGGCAGCAGAAAAGAGAAGAAAAATTGCAAACTAAAAGTAAACAAAGCTCATCTAGATCAGATAGTAACTATATAAGTGCCAGTGATAATGGTAATCACATTCATTTTATCGTTGATAATGGTTCGGATGTCAATTTAAATAGTGTATCACTCCCTGAAGTCAATTATAGTAAATCAAAAAAACGAAGTAATAAACCGCTTTTACCTAGTATCGAGTCGTTTAGAAGAATTAAGATCGATAAAAATGTAAAATATGATGATAAAAGAGAACAAAAGATAAATAAATCCATCAAGAGGAAATCCGTTAAGGAAAACTCATCGGAAAATGTATATAATAGTAAAACGAAACAATCCCATTGGATGCCGAAAGTGAAGAACAAAAACGAAAAACTATCGCCTTTGTACACGACGAAAAACGAGTATGTTTATGATTACGGACCAAGACGAATCTATCACAAAACCGAGTTCAATAATTCGAATAAAAGAATCGAAATTCTGGAAATAATGGAATGTGTCGATACATCGGAAAAACTCAGTCAACAATTTAGCAAAGCTAAATCTAAGATACCCGTGTTAATTAGTCACAAGTTGCCTAAAATAAACCAAAAAAGTAAAATAGAGAAGCCGACTTTTTTAGATTTGAACAATGTGCAGCTTAGCGATCCGAAGTTGGATCAGCTCATAGCGAATATATTGATAGAGACTTTAAACATTCCGGATATACAAGCTTCAGTAAGTAGCAAATCGCCTATACAAGAAAATCACATTTTTGTCGAGAAAAATTTGAATGAGAAAGAACCGAGCGAAACGCATCCACCTCCGAAGCATTCGCCGAGCCCGAATAAATATCAGCAGAAATTCGAAGTAATCCCCGAGGAATTATCCGTGCAATCCTCGACAGAAAATGATTTCTGCAACAACAACAACGAATCGAAAAATAATAAGTCGAGCTCGCCAGTCGTCGAAGAGAAAAGTTCCTATCAAGGCAAAGCTGCCGTTGCTGTTGTAAAAGATGAAAATTTTTCGTCGATTCCGAAAGGTTGGATAACCTTTTACATGCTCCATAATAATCGAGGATCGCCAGACAGTACTTCCGATGAAGGTATAAATCTTTCCAAAAAGTATCAGAAATCTTAATGCACGTAGTTTAAAGCAGAGCACTGTTCCACAAAGTATTATTTTATTTGTAAACAGCCTATAAGTACTCGATTTTATTTAGGAAAGAAATTGGATAATGATATTAACAAAACTAGTGAAACTAATATTGATGTTAGCAAAAATTTTGAGAACAACAATGAAATGAAAATTGGAACTATAAACAACGATCTGACTTCTTCGTACACCAATGTTACGTACGACGTCGTCAAGAAAGAAAATTGTTCGTATGAATCGAACGAAAACTGCTCCTCCAGCAGCGAAGTTCAAACCAAAAACGTATTACCTCCATCAAATACGAACGGCCGATATAAAAAATATAACCACCAAAGGAAACAGAGGCATAAAATCAGCAATGAAACCGAAAAAGTCAAACAATTTGGTAAGGATGCTGCTGTTGCCCACATTTAAATGTTCCCAAAATATTTTATTTATTCACTCACTTGACTTGATTTATACAAACTGCTCAAAAATGATCCGTGATAGCGAAACTGAACCATTTGCAATAATGAATCCGAAAACTGCTGTCAGTAGGTGTCAAATTAACAATTCTGGACCACCCCACCCGCCAAAACGCGCTGACTTTTCAAAAAATACCCCACTTTTTTTCATAATACTTACGGTGTTTTGAAAGCAGCCCTATACTCTCAAAATTTTTCTGATACCGCGATATTAATTTCTTTCCAGTTCTTTAACATTATTTTTGGATGCTACCACCCAGCACGGCCATCTGGCCGGATATTCACACGTCATCACGGATGTTGCTGTCAAGTGATGATAATTTTAAACCTGCGTAATAGCCGCCGTCTTGCCGCACTATTATTTCTACTAAACTTTATTAGACAACATTTTTTATTTTGTGTAGAACATTAAAATCTAAATAATTATATGAAAACTATTTGCTTTTTTAAATATTATTATTAACTTGTTTTGTATCATATCACTTTGACTGTTAAAAAAAAAACAAATAGAGTACAAGTAAAAAAAAAACATGTAGAAAATATATTTATTACATTAATTTATTTAGATTATTTCTTTAAGATAAAACTATATTCAAAATCCGAAACGTAGTATTTACAAGATGTTACGATATAAATAACGTTGAATGTTGGCGAATTTGGTACTCCTCCTATACTCTTATCAATTCATTGACAATTGTAAGGTATACATTTTAATATGTCTTCAAATCCTTCTTTCGCATTTTCTGGGTTATTTAAAATCCCAGTCTCAGGTTTGAATGTACCTATAGTTGACTATCCACCCACATTTCGTGAACTGCTTTCATTTTGTCGGCTGCTGATGACCTCCATGTTGGTGGAGTGGTGGGGCACATGGCCTGAAATACTTCTGTTGTTCTGATTTGTGATATATTCAATTTAATACACTAAAATTATATAAATTTGTTTATATGCGACTGCAATATTACTTACTGTAAAACTCACCCCTTAAATCGATGTTTACTTGGTTGCCTAAAAACTAAAAATGTTAAATTTACATTGTAGCACAAATTCAGAAATTGAGAGGCGGCAAATCTATACATACGTATATATAATAAATCACAGCTGACTGTGATGTTAGAAACATTTATAATAACCTGTAACCTTGATCGACAAACTTCGACTACTGCAACCCAGTTAACTTATTTTATTTCCTATAGTGTTATACTTAGTCCTATTACAGTAATAGAACCCCCCTCAACTAATTCGTAACTTTTCAACTTTTGTTTAAGATTCTAATTAATACAATATTGAAAATATGAAAAAATGTTTTTTTATAATGTAAACATCATGTCAAAACATCTTGAAAAATGGAACATTTTTTGAAAAGTCGTCAACTTTTTAGGGAGGGGGGCCAGAATTGATGTTCTCAAACTTTTCCGTTAAAAATAAATTTTAATCTTCGACTGTAAGCCAAAACTAACAATTAAATTTAAAAAGTGGCATTTCAAGGTGATGTTGATGCTCCATCGCGGAATTTTTTGTTTATTTTAAAATTTTAGAAATTTATTATTGCTACTACGATCTATATTTTTCTCTATTATTAACCGGAGCATTTCCGTCATAGTTCTATCCTTATTTAGCGTAGCAGGTTGTCTCTTGGATTCATGTTAGTGGAACGAGAATCTATCGATTTTCAATAGCATTGTTGTTCGTAAATGCCGTTTTTTCAGTTGAACTAATTTTAATATAATACTATTCCAGGCTCATAGATTTTTATTTTAGATATAGTATTCTACTTAGATATTCACTTTTGCGCTAAATTTGCCAGCACCATTATTTTTGTCTTATCTCAATGGAGAAAAGCAGCCTTAAAATTAATTATGCATAGCCACAGTGGAATACAAGAAATACGTCCGAGGAAAGAAATGTGAAATGCGACAGAAATACTAAATTTTTATTGTCCAAATGGAGGAATGCTCCGGGAATGACAAAAATGCTTAAATTAATTCTTGAGCATGAAAAATAGACAACACTTCACAACACTTCTAAAATAAGATTACAAGTTAAATATATAAATGTGCAATTTTTTGTCTCTAACGCCAACCTACTAGGTTCTAATTGTTATCTGGTTTGGGGTGCAATCGATTTTGGTGAAATTTAATGATGCAAACTTGTTTCGCTTTTAACAAAATTATAAGCTTTGTATAAAACACTTTTCATTAAATGTTAAAAGTTCGTTTAAAACTTTTCACAGTTTTAGATGCTGTTGGATTTTACAATAATTGCTTCACGTTGTTGATTACCTGAACAGAGAGATTACAAACTTCATAACGCCATATTCGTTGATCCTTGTTTAATTAAAGTGGCTATCCCTGCTCCTTCATCATTTCGTGTTGGAATCTCTTTCGAGTGGGGCATTAAAGGAATATTGTCCCAGCAAAAAATTGAGGTCTGCTTTTATGCGACACTTGGTATCGTAATAAAGAGATAAATTATTCAGACAGCGTGTAGGATCATTAATATTACCTCGCTCAGAATCAAAGGAGCCATCGAAGTAGAAACTTTATAGTCAAATTAATTCGTGTTGTATGTTGGGAATGTTGTATTATAACCAAGTTCCATCGAAATTAGGCGTCGGAAAACTCGAACAATCTGGTTCAGTCAATACAATCCCATTGTTATTTCAAGAGCAGAGGGTCTGCTCAAATAATAATACAATTGCAATGTTACAATTTTTTTAATTACATTAAAAGTTATTTTCAGCTACACATCCTTTATTTTTTAAATGGAAAAGCAAAAATATTTTCTCGTCAATATGATCATGTGATCAATAAATAAAATGGATAGCGTATAAAGTAATTTTAATTAAAAAAATATCTCTGATCATTTTTGAGCTTTTTAATTTGTATTTTTATAATTTTACTGTCGTTACTTCTCAAGAACAAAAAAATTTATTAAATCTTTTGTATGTGATAATTGATAAAAATGTAAAATAAATCAACAAAATTACAAGCAATAGTTTAAAAGCGACATGTATGTACTCCTAGTACTGATACTTAATAATAAGAATAATTTATGAGGATAAATCAATAAGTAACGGAAATTAAAAATTGAATATAAAATTTATATAAAAATTTCAATTTTTTTATTTTAATTTTCCTAACATTTCCATTTCCACACATTTTCCATTTCTATATTCCTTTCTCATCTAAATCCTTGAATAGTGTCGATTTATACAACATAAAAAAGCCAAGAAGGTATAACAAAAGGAATTACACTTCGCAAGATAGTATTCATCCACTTTAAAATGCTAAATTTACATTTTTTTTTTAATAATCGATAAAACTAATTCAAAAAATGGTCACTACTGATACGACAACCAAAAAATTAGCAAAACTTAAATTATTGAAGACAAAACTTCAGTATTTTGATAACGTACAAATAAACATAACATAATATATAATAAAAAATAATTGAAATTTAATTATTTTAAAAATTAGAAAGTGTCTCACCTATTTCCTTAACT
>QDEB01035352.1:0-13394 GCA_004193795.1 Asbolus verrucosus | reverse complement strand
AAAACTTAAACGGTTTTTTTAAATAAAAATTGTATTTGAAAAATTAGAAAAAACATGTAGACCGTACAAATTCTGTGAAATTTTGTTAACAACACATTTCTCTTAGAATGTACACGAAAAAAATTATTATGTAGAAAGCGAAATTTTATGTTTATCTCGGTAAATGTGAAAAAATAGATTTATGAGTATGACGGTGGGATCCTACGGTGCCATTTCGAGTAGACAGTGGCGTAGGCGGAAGGTATGAAAATACAACTTAATTACTTTTTGATGTGACTACTGGATTTTGCGATAATTCGAATCGATATTTCTCAATTTACATCTGCTCCGGAATGATTTGTTGGCTGATTTTTTAATAAAGCGGAAGTCGCACGATACAGCGAATCGATGGTAAATTAAGTGTTCACAATCAAATTATTAATCTCCGAAAGACAGAAAAAGACAAAATGGAATCTGTAATTGCAAATGGAATTGGATTTTGAATAATTAAAAGCCACTGCGTAAAAGATGTGCTTTCAGTGGCTTAATCAGATATTGCTCTTTCATCAGCGATATTGGTAACGACGCATCCACACCAATTTGCATCGCAGCTCCTTCTAATGAAGCGACGAAGACAGACGGCTCTGTTTCATTCATATTTAATCACGATTTGTTCGTTAAAAAGGAAATTATCGCCGTGGCATTGAAATGGCGAGAAATTGGTTTTGTTCCTGATAAAGGCCGCACTTCGGCGAGGTCGTCTGTATATCAAGTTGCACCTGTTACTTGCTGCACTTGCTGTGCATCAGAGCCGAAGCTATTTCGGAGCTCTGTAATTGCCGCTCTAAATAGTTAAGACGGTTTTTGTTCTTTGATGAGATAGAAATAATTATAGTTTTAGACAGATTCGGGCAGTAGCAAACAACTGTTTTAATTGATGGTGATATTACTCTCCAATTAGGTAACCACCTTGAAGAAACGCTGCATAATTAATGCAACAGGAGCCGCCAGGTTTTACCGTGCAGTTTACATAATCACACTCACTAGCATTCATAATTCGCAATCACGAAATATTAATTTTGCAAATCCTGACAGCAGTGACCATTTATTTTAATTGGTGGATGTGCAATTTTAAACGATTTCGAACGATTTTTCCCAGACATATTTGGCGGTGGCCCACAGCAAGCAGTAATGAAGCCATTGTCAATAAAAATTACTAAATTTCACAGCCGACAAATGTTCAAATTCAATTGTTATTCAATCTGATATCTCTCCATTCTAATATAATAATTATTATTAATGCCAATTTGGCCTTGAACTTACGTTAATTTCAGTGTCCGAAGGTAATCTTCAATTGTTGTTTTTTTGCATGGGATTGTTTGGTTTTTTATGTCGACGTTTTTGGTCGGACTTCTTCATTTTCGACTGGGAACATTGTGATGCTTCTGTCGGTCATTATCGTTGAGGAACAATTAACAAATATCGAATTTACCGCTTAGCATCATGTTTATTATAAAAAAAATGGAGATAATTCCGTTTTTTGTTTGACAGATTATGTAAATTTACAATTAAAAACTTGGATAGTACGTCGTCATACTTTGCAAAAATAGCTTTGAATTGTTATGCAAATGCAAACGTATTCAATTTTGATAATGAAAATTCATTATAACCACTGAACACAAAGAAATGAGTAGTAAAAAATATTTTGAAAGTTTCGAATTCCTTGAACAAAATTAGTATAGTTATTCATGTCTAATGTCGTTGTTTGCCATTATATTTATGAATTATTTCTGTTTAAATTGTAGCGAAAAATAACATCCATTCTGTAAAATTTTGAAGAAGTGACATATTGTTTTTTTGAACTTCCACTTTATTTGGAAGAAATATTATTTAGGCATTTCTGTGAGTTGAAGAATCATCCTCGAAGGGTTTCATAGATGGTGATTAAAATGAACTAATGGTCTTTATGTCTTTAAGTCAAAATGTGACAAACACGAGAACGCTGTACTCAGTTTTTTAGAATTCCTTGATGACTTTGAATGGGAAACGATTTCTATTGTTAGAAATGTATATGAAAAATGAAATGGATCCACAGATGTATGTTTGAAAACAGAAATTGAAAATCTGAAAGAGTAAATCCAATAATGGGTTGTCGTTACTGCTAATCGGTTTATTGCTGAACCGACTGCATTATTTATTATGGAAATGGCCTACAATGTTATTTCCATATAAAACTTACGTTTACCTTTTTTTGTGTTAAAAAGTCTTAATTTGCTTGTAGGATCAAATTTTTGATTAATTGGCTAGTGAAAGTATTTTGTGCCTAATTTCGTCAATTAGACCAACAGTGTTTGAATCCGTGAAACAGATTTTTGACCATTGTGCCAACGCAATTGCGCCAATCTTCATTTTTAAATCGCTCGTAACTGTCTGACATTCGTAGTTTTGTGTCTGCAATGTGATAAATTTGTACAGTCTCTTAACAAATGTTAAATGCGAAACTTTTGGCTCCGAAACAAACGGCTGGCTTGCATTGGATTATTGAGAATTGTATTAACTGCAATCCGCTTTTCGTGTAACTTAATTGAATTTATGCTAATGCACAAAAATATTTCTTAAAAAATGTTGAAAGCTTTCTCGGCGCGAAATTATTTTTAGTAACTTATATAACGTTCTTTCCTTCTCTAATGTCTCCTAATTAAATTTCTTGATGTAATGAAGGCCTGGAATCGATGAGCTGTTGACTTTCCATCTCCTAGATACAGCTTTAGTCATTAAAGGAATAATTTTCGTTTAATATTTAATGGTCGACAATAAGGATAAGGAAATTGCCACAATCCGCTGCAACTGTTAAGACTGTTAAAATTAGCTGACTGTAATAATTGTTGAAGGAAAAATGCGAAAGCTCAGTCCACTTTAAGAATAATGTGGTTTTTACTTTACAGATTTGTTTGCGTCCGATGTAATGCCAACAAGATAAAACTGTTTGGAATCTGGTTTTATCCAGACCTGTTCAAAATTTGTTCACTCTCACACTCTTGGCACATTAATATTTTACTGAATTATCGATCCGACGAAATATATATTCTAATCTTTCCTTGGGCTGCGTTCACTTTAAAGCAGAATTATAGAAGATAAAATCTGTTAGAACTGTGATATTCTAAAATGGCCTGTACAAAGACTTCACAATAAATTATTGTTGTAACTACTTGGAAGTTTAGAGGGCGTCCGCTTCATGGCTTTACCTCGCGTGTTTGCACATTACATTTCAGAAAATTTCTTCGTACGGTGTAATAAACGTCGGTTTTTTTCATGAAATACTAAATAAACTACGATTTATACTTGAACTTCCGCCGACTAAGCCAAAAAGGTTTCCTAATCATACGTAAGAGAGGAATTTTTAAAAACTTCCAACGGTGGATTTGGCCGTTTGTTTGCAGCGGCTCTTTTTTCCGTGGAAAGACGTTAGTCAAGTTAAAACCGAAACAATGCCGACTAATGCATAATCGCACGTACACATCTACGCAATCAACATCAGCCATTGTTGACTACCGCCATTCTGCATGATCACCCCTTGATCGTTCCATTGTCCTAAAGACCGAAGCTCGTAGAAGCTATTTGTTCCCCACAATCACCTGCAGTTAATCGACCACACCAACTCTTTCATCATGTGTTTTTCGCCTCTGGCTATCAGAGAGGAGTTTTAAATTTCACCATTCTTTTTTACCCCAGTTCGCAATTATTGGGGAATCAGTTGTATTAAACTCAATTCGGGACGAGCTGAGGATTACGCAAGAGAGAGTTCCAGTCACCATTCGTAAGTAAAACATTTCCACACGTCACACCTCAAAAGTTCAAATTTATTCGTTGTAGGAGTTATTAGCAACATCAAGTCTTGTAGGGCTTTGCAACTGGCTCATGTAGAAGTAGTGACAGTTTGTCTCTGTCTCACTTAGTGATTGGTACATGGGCAAGAAGTATTTCAACACAATTAAAACTGATACGTTTGTTGCAAAGAAGCGAATTCATGACTTAGATGTGGTTTCCTCGAGTTGGATAATAGGTGTAATTTTCAGTGGCTAAAATTTAACCTAATGCCTCTGTAACAGCTCTTTCTACTCGTGTTGGACGTTAACATATGCCTTCCCGTAAATAGACGCAACCGCAACCGACAGTTTTAATTTCTCTTTTGCGTTTACAAATGGTTAAGTCCAAGCTCTTGCAGCAATTTTGGCACAGAATTTATCCGAGTCAAATAAGCCACATGGGACTTGGTTGGGACATTTTTTTGATTAATTGTGGCAATTAGTTCTTCATTATTCTTGCAATTTCTCTTGCATGTTTATTTAAAACGCCTATACCTGGCGCCGTGATTGTTTCATTATTTTACTTCATTGGATCAATTTTTAAATTTACTATTGTGTATCAGAAGCCCCTCACAACCGCTTTTCACGTTCTTGTATGACTTCTTTGTATGCGTCATACTTTTGTTGCATTTCTTCTCTAAAGTTTCACATCCATATTTCCGTCTGTAATAAACCGACTATCAAAACATATCAGTTCAGTTGTTCGTTTGTGTGTCCACCGGTTCATGAAAATGTAATAGTTTTTATATCATGTACGTGTGTCAACAGTTTTTGGTTTTCTTTCTTCATACCTGAACTGAGACTGTTTTTTTTTTAAATTTTAATACAGTTTAATACAATATAAGACGGTGAAACTAGCTGCTTTAATAACAAGTTGCACGCGATTTGGTGAAGGTAAGCAGCTTTAAAATCCCAACAATTTTTGAAAGAAGAACGAAACATGTCTTATCAAATTTGATTGTCAGCAATCCCTTTGTTAAGAGTATTGAATTGAATTGAAATAGATTTGGGCAAGAAGTCGATTTGTCGTTGAATAGTCTCCGACACATTTTCTAAGGTAATTGTGAATTAACCAGAGAGATATTTACTGTTAAGCAAGTATTCGTTTATGTTGTTTTAATTTTCTCTTCACATATTAATTATTACAGATTTACGTTTAACTAGCATGTTCCAAGTGCAAATGCTTGTTTAGCTTTACTGCAGAATCGTATTTATGGGCGAATTTACTTGTGCATGATCAATCATATTTTATTTCTGATTTACTTTAAAATAATTTGAATGGCAGGTGTTTGGCATTAATACTTTTCTCGGTTAATCACCATGCTGAGGCATTTCAACTGTTGCTAAAGGAACTGTTCAGTAATTAATCTGATCCAATTTGTCTCAGGCCACTTGAGAAATATCGTGAAATTGAAAATTTTTATTTTTATAATGGGATACTTTCACGTTTTTTAACGAAACAAATTTAAAAAAAAAGTATACGAGACGATTTTTCATGCCGTTCTTATAATTGTGGATATTTTTCACTCAAATTTTCCGCTTAAAGATGAACCAGTTTAGCCGCTTCATTTCTGACTGACATTTAGTGTATGCATCACCGTTGCGAATGGAGCAGCGACCCCCCTGGAAGATTTTATTACTCTTACCACCTCTCCCTGTAACGGACTAACACAACTTTTTTAAATAAAACAGAAAATTATTATGGGAAAAAACGTGAAACCGCATCATGTCGTTTGTGCGGTTTGGATCTTGTATTTGTCTCATCATCACGATCTGATCGCATATGTAATTCAGCACCTCATTTCAAATAAGCAATATTTTTTTCGAAATCTAATTCTGTTTGGAATGGGAGAAATGTAAAAAAACCCTATTTGAACGCTTTGGCAGAACAAATAAATCTGAAATCTAATAAGGTTAAAAATATTGGAATTTACTCCCGCAATAACGAGTGTTTTCATGAAGAGGATATGAATACCTATAACTCGTCATCCCGACACCCGGATAGTTATGAGTCAAATTTCAGCCTTCTAGTACTCATCTGTGGCAAGATCAAAGAAACAGCGGCAATTCCTGAAGGCGGTATTTTATTGATTTCATTCACGTAATGCTATTACTGCTATCCCATTAAATCTATTATTTTATAAAAGAGTAAACGAAATAATAGCTTGTATCGGCAGTCATTCGACTCCGGGGATTGAATTATGGACTCTATCAATCGAAATAGTCAATATGACTATAATTTCCATTTTAAGTCTATTATAATATGTATTTTGTAAGTACTATAATTCGGATCAGGAAAGACAAGCCCTCCGTCATCAATCTTCTTCGCATAGTTCAAATTAGTGATTACGTACTAATCCAGTTTCACCTTATGTTCGTGGATAATTGATGCATGCATTATGGATAAGTATTTCAACAAGTTATACATCAAAATTTAGCTTCTCATTGTATCTAATATCTCATCCACAATTTAACTTGAAACTTCGTTTTGTTTGATGTAGCAGCTATTTCCATGGTATTATTAAGATTAAACTGTGACTGAAGACCAAACTCTATACTTATGCAGATAGTATTTATAAGTTATTCAAATTCGTAAAACAAAAAATTCACTTTTTTCAATATATGCATATACATGTAGGTTTGAACTATGTAGTTTATAAAAAAAAAAGATGGCCTGACCAATCCACCGGTCAGGAAAGCTATTTTCATTACGGATATAAATGTATCAAGTAAAATCAGTGATCACATATCTGAAATTGCACTAAATTGTTTTGACTGACAATTTTTTTCACACATTTGCAATTATTGACAGGCTTTTTTATTCAATTCATAAATAAAAATGGTAATTACAGTTGTATAGAAAACACATCTTTAGACAAAATTAATGAGAAATAGTACCCACCACTTTCAATGCTATATTTATCTTACTCTAAGTTTCTTACAAGACTATTTCGAGTAAATCACATATGGAGCACTTATAATTACTACATTCATCTGATCTGAATTGAAATAAATGATTAATTACGGGTTAAGTAAACAGACTTATGAAAAGAGGTCAGAAAATGTCTGTATCTATTTGACGAAGACCCCTCTGGACGATGAATGGTTGAAATTGCAATTACAGTTAACACGATTTGCACTTTAAGAAGTGGTCCATGTTACTGTTAAGGTACATTAAATGTGAAATTTCTGCCATGTAACTTTATAATTAAAATCTTCTGCCGACATTTCACCTCAGTTTAGAAAATAGTGTTCACAAAAGATCTACTGGAAAGATAAAGGTGTCACCTCTTTACAAATTGGCTACTCTTTGGCGTAAGTTTAAATGAGACATTAGTT
Organism: Asbolus verrucosus; assembly: GCA_004193795.1. Lineage (NCBI taxonomy): Eukaryota > Metazoa > Arthropoda > Insecta > Coleoptera > Tenebrionidae > Asbolus > Asbolus verrucosus. The sequence continues at coordinate 6,210 of QDEB01035352.1, read as the reverse complement.
ACAGAGATTTATTTTTGCGACTTAAAAAGGAATAAAAATTCATGACAATGTGAACCCAAGCGTGGACAGCAAATACAATTTTGCCGATTGAAATGTAAAAGAAATACCACAATTGCACTAGATTTTTCAAGAATTAGATTACAATAATATCGTGAACATCGATGAGAACACGTTGAGAAAAATACGTTACATTTAGTCAGGAACAAAACACAGTTTTGGTGAAAATAAAAAGAGATCATGGACTCTCACCAGAACCATCAGCATTAACATTTGAAGATGTAGAAATGGGGCAGGCTCGTAAACATGAACAGCTGAAATATTTAGGATTTGCGAAAACGTAATAACAAAGTAACGTGGGAATGAGACACTGTTGTAATATCCTGGATAAAAAAATACGTATCGAAGAAAGAGACCGCGAAATAAGTAGAAAAAATGTTTTCATTTGAATAACATTTACGTCGGATTAGAAATCATACTATCGGAAGTTCTGATCGAACTTCAATACAAGCCGAATGTTGAAATCACCCTCATTAAATATCCCCTAAAATGTCGTCAGCTGAATTTAGTAAGGTAGTAGCACAACTGTATTATCGATGTCAACAAGCCCATTGAACTGTATTCCAACCGTCTTTTCCACTAGATTTGATAGGACGTGTAGAACACTAATCGGTTGCAAGTCGTTACACCTCTGGGACAAATCTAATTTAGGAATTTTGTTAGAAGAGAATTCTAAAAAACAATTTTATTATCACTATGAGCAGAGTTATGTCTAATTAAAGAGCGCCGCGTTTGCTGGTTTTTTATTCTTTACGGGTTTCAGGAAAATGTACCTGGAGTTGTTTCAGAATTTCAAGCGTTTTAATGGCATACTGTTGTATGTTACATAGACGCGTCTGACATTTGTAAGGTAGTCTTAAATTATACCGAGACCTTATTTGTAATCTCTTTTTATACACTTCTTTTCCATTTTGGTTTGGCAAATCTCCAGGGATTACACATTGTGTGGCATCGGTAAGAGGAATTAAGAAGTGAGCCCGTATTTATTTTTTAAAAGATTTTTAACGAGTCGTTTGGAAGGTTTCATTTTATTGGGAGTTTTATTATTTTGGAGTGTAATAGATGGAGATATAACACTATTAAGCGCTGAAGAAATAAACTCTTTCTAATTCATTTATTATCACTGGCTATTGATCCAGTATTTAGTATGATGGCGATGAGAATAATTGTTTCAATATTTCTAGAAACTATAAGGAAAACAACTTCAGTCAAAAATGCGCAATTTAAACAAATCTAAATTATTATTATTTTAAAACTGCTGCCATTTCTCTACTTTCAATGGCCAGAATGAAAACCTGGCTCACACTTTTGGGCTTCATTTGGCAGAGTCAGTTAATATGTTAACATCCTATTTTCTTCAAATTGTTTTTATAAAACCGAATGTGTGGATATTGATCTTTCATTAATTGCGGTCAAGATAGTGATAGGCGTAGTATTATTATCATTAATTAAAGTGACATTTCTTACTAATGGATATTGTATGAAATGTATGAAGAGGAGAAAGTAGTACCGCATTATTGAGAAACCTACAATTAAAAATAGATTCATATTCGGCGACCCTGTGACATTTCATTTTCTATGTTCCATTCCTGCAGTAACAGAAAGATTTAATTAAAATGTCGGAGAGTTTTCGATTGTGTTGTACAAGACTAGCGTACAGTTGCATGTTGTGAAATTCTTCGGCGTTAGGTTGTAAATATTTACTTCTGAGCTTGCGGTGTTTCATAATTCAAAAGCTATCGCGCTTGGGGCGCGTATGCAGTGCTTACTTTCACAATTCTCCTGTTCATGTCCCTCGCCAGTTACAACACAAATAATTTTCATGTCTCGTAAATTTAATGTAATAAGGTGTTAGAAACTCATGCCCATTACGGTAATTACACAAGAAACTTTGGTTAATTATTAATTACTCTTTAAACTTTCGCAAAAAGTTAAGTCATCGTTGCAAAAAACTATGGCACTTTCTCATTAATTTTATGGGGGAGATCTTCAGCTGAATAGATGGCATGCTGAAAATGTTGAGTTCCGAACCCCCTGCAAAACCTTTTCAAGATAAAATTGCCGAAAACGGAATCTGAGTAACAAGAATGATAAAAGTTCCAGGAAGTGTACCGTAATCAAATGGATCTCTCACATCTTTACCAAATTATTCTTAATTACTTCCTCGGGAGTTGTGCAAAAAGGGTTTTACAGCAAGTTCTGCAAGTTTACAACCTGGTTATTCAGAATCGCAAAAATTATCCAAAAAATTTACTTACGAATTCGTTTAGCTAGAGTATTGTGTGTTTCTTCAGGAAACTCAAAATTATCTAATGTTTTCCCTCAAACGTCGCACCATTAAATTTGTATTAAGAGTTCTTGGAATTTATTTATTGCCTAAATTAATAGTAGCTTTTTCCTTAAAGTGTAGTATATCAATCTGAGTATTTACTAGTTTTAAAATTGGATTTCATTGCGTTCCATTGCAAATATGCATATTCGACAACAGTTTCAGTTGCATGCATTTAGTTAAATATTCGTGATTTTACTGTGCACATCCAAACGCTGGCTAAAAGGGAAACGGAGAAGTAAACTCATAATAACATCTCAATTAGTCAATCTCTACTCTTCACGTTTACATTGTAAAATTACCTTAAAAGTGGTGAAATGAAACGAAATTAACTTTATTATTATTAACTATCGAGAAAATTTTTGGTTTGTACTTTTTTCAGGAAATAGCACACGTGATATACTAAACTAATAAGAGGTGTCGAAGTTAGAACCGTAATTGTTTGCGAGACATGTGAACAAGTACGTAAAGTGAAAATCAGAAGGGTTGTTCCATCTATTCAATAATCCCTGACCGACAAAACTTTTAAAAGTTTGTCAGACATGCACCAGCAGTTCGCTGATACTACGTTTTTCTATTTTTGGTTTACTTATCTAGCGCTGTAAATGTATATTTAACGAAATTGTTAACGCCTGCTGTCACATCTGAATGTTCATAATGCGTCTCAAACTGCAGACGTAAATCTGAAGGCAACATAGAAATGTTTAGTAACACAGAAATTGAGCTGTCAATAAAAGAGAGGGGATGTCTTGTGTCTAAGACTGTGAGAAAACTTTGTCTTTTTTTACTCCAGACAAAAACCGACAGTTTAAAACTGGGCTGATATCGCTGGAATGTTTCCTGAAACTTTGGAGGCAGACTAATTCTTTGGTTGTCTATTTCCTGTAAAAGCGCCAAAACTTTTATAAAACGTATACATAATTGGAAAGTCGGATCTAAAATTTTGAACATCTACTTGTTAGCTCAGATCTATCATTTACGTTCCGAAATTTAAACCAAATTCGTATGGAAATCGATATGGTGAAAATGCGTTGTGGCCTTACTATTCCCGTATCTCTTTAATAATTGCTTTCATTTGTAATATTTCTCGCAATAATACACACGAATCGTGTCTCGGGATTACAGTTCTAGACATGCGATATTGATTTGGATTCGTCTGATTTTCAAAATAGATAACCGGGTCTCCACGTGACAATTCTATGATGGAAATGCACGTTCCGGTATTTCGTTTTTACATTGCTTGCTCTTGGGAGGTGTAATTTAAAATCAACAATCTACGACCAACCACGTCTCGCGACACCTTCCATATCACACCCACATCTTGTACAATAAATATAAAGAAATCCTTAAATTTTGTATGAATCCGCAAGGATACGACCTTTTTTTCTTTTCACTTGTTGGCGTGCCACGTCACCGAAACGGAAGAGAACTCCATGGTGAATTTTAGTCGGATACGCGTCAGCTCGCTTACAGGAAAAGAGCAACTTTAATTTGAATTTACATGGAAACATCAAGATGGAGTATCGCTTGGTAAAAAATGATTCGTGTCATTTTTGACTTTCCAAATTTCAAAATGAAATCTTGCTGACAGACACTCAATTTTAGAACACAAAGAAGTGTTTACCTCTTCTCTAAATACACCGTGTGACTGAAATGTATTTCCATTTCTGATTTGAATGCTTAATTTATTCTTTCGATTACTTTCACCACTTCACGCCCCTTAACTCTATAGAAAAAGTGACAGTATTTATCCACAAATGATGCATAACAGAATATATAATGTTGGTTCGGAAAAATCGTCATTGTTATTATTAGTTTAGGGGTTAAAAAATAGGAGTTTACTCCTTTTATTTGCCAAAGAACTGCCACTTTATGGACAGGCTTAAAAGGCTGTGTTGTCGAAGGCGACGTTATTTATCAGCAAATTGAGCCGACTTTTATTGTTTGACCCCAATTTTGGTAAATTTAATTTCACATACAAAATAATTGTTGAGCACGACCCTCGCCCCGGTTTATTAGGTCTCATATTATCACCGTCGGTGCTTCAGTCCTTCATTAGCGATGCGGAAGTGGATCATGGAAATTAAAATGGAGGTCGAGTGACACAAATAATGTGTATTTAGATTTTTAGGGATCCATAAATTCACCTTTCAGACAGGATACTCGTCGAAACATTTCCAAATCTGATGACGCTAAACTGAAATTAATTTCATAATGAAGTTAAAACACCAGCCTGGAAAGGTTTGTTAATTTAATTAACGCTTGAACCATGATACCTGGAATCGCCTTCAACGGTTTTTTCTCGGAATATTTGTGAATAATAAATAACACAATGTGGGGATACTGAAAATTAGTTATTGTTATCTGTTCAAGTTAATTCTGGAAATAGTCCGTCAGGGAAAAATTCTAATCAACGTGACAGATGTGGTGGGAAATGAAAATAACCAACACTGGTGAAAAACAATGAGGAGGCGGCATAATAAGGCTGAAAACCACAGTATTATGCATCATACCACTCCGTATTTTTACAGCTTTGCTACAATAAAGATTTTTCGAGCTATTCTCCCACTACCTCCTAACTTTATTTCGTAATAAAAGTGTTTTTCTGTATTATCTTTGGTTATTAACCCAATAAAGTGTCCGCATAAAACGTTTTATGAATAAAGTTAATTGTGGTTGCTAAATACATAGTCACATTATTTCCTTCCGGATACTGCATAGCTTTTTGCGCCGTCTCATTGTATGACGATCCTCTGGAGAAAATTTCGCAAATTTCGAAACATCTTCTACTCGAATACCACACCCTTCGTTCCGTGGAGTTCATAGATTTTTAAGTCGACAGCAACAAAGGTGCGCCGCAGAATATTCGAGGGGAAAGAAGATTTTCGCTTTGGCTTTAACATTTTACAAGGCGTGCTTTCAAACATTGAGACATTCATATAGAAATGTGAATCTGAATGCAAACATTGTTGATGTGGTGCAGGTGTGTGTCTATTGTTGTTAATTAAGATGGTTTGCATGAGATACAGGCGCTGGACCTCCCGCGGGTGGCATAATATCTCTCTAAATCATGTTAATATATCACTTTATAATGCGACGGAACGAATTAACGTTAATTAACGGACGTTATAGGAATTTCAAAAGCAGTCTGAATGTGACTGATCCGGAGCCATTAAGTTAAATATTTAAAACCCCTTAGAGCAGTAAAATATCTCCCTTTTGGATTTAGATTTGCCTATATTCTCTAAAAGTCACCAAAATTTCGTACTTCTTGTCTCATCAGTTAAAGAGGCAGCAGGCTGTGGGCTCTTTCACAGATAGCGCACAAAAGAAATGCTAGATGGCGCTAGGTTTCATTATCTCAATTTTTCTTTTTATTTTTTTTTAATTTTTTGAGGTTTTTTAAAGATTCTCAATGACTGGATAGATTGATTATATAATTTGAAGTATCAACAGCGATATTATCGTATATTTCCCAAATTATCAAGAATGTCACAATAAGAAACATGAAGGTTTTAAATGGCTACCCTGTAGAACATCACTTGATACTTTAAACTATATTAGCTAATTTAAATGATTCACCAATTCCTCAGGGAGCCTGTAAATGATTTAATGGTATATTTGTCCTTTTATGTACGTGTTATGTATTTATGTAGGTGACTGTGTTTCTACTTTCTAGTTAACTGTTCCAACTTTAACTTCTTTTTTCATGAACTTAGAGCAGGTTATAAGTGATGTATTTCATTCACGGCTGTGAAAATGAATGAATTTATTTATTTACAATTAACATTTTTAAATTTTTCGGTCGTTGACGCTTAATTATT
>QDEB01035320.1:0-22932 GCA_004193795.1 Asbolus verrucosus | reverse complement strand
CTTGGCCTCCCCCACATGCCAGGAGGCCTGTTTCTCCCAAATGTTTCACTTTCACACATTATAAAAGCACCAAGTAATGGAACGATTGAACTAGATAAATTTTACAATATTTATCTGTAATTTATAAAACAAAAGAACACCTTCATAAAATAGAAGAAAAAAATGATTTGAGTTACTAGTAGTGGAAAAAATAGTATATAAACCACGGTAGAGAAAACTAGTGTAGCTTTGGCACCTTAAATCCTTCGCTTGCGGCTCGGGATTTAATCTTGGTGCCTCAGCTATAATAGTCATCTTCTCTACCTTAGTTTATAATACACTATTTCAAACGGAACTCATAAAACTGTTTAAAGTTAAAATTATTATATACACTATCACAAAATAAATGAAAAGATATTTCTTTAAAACATCTATAAATTAATGATAAGTTTTTACAGAAACAATTTTACTTTCCAATAAATTGGAAGTATTTTGTATACCAAATTTCCCTAACAAGGTTTATTGAATAAATTACACGGAATCACTTTACATTACAGTTTTTTTAAAACTAAATTTGAATATTTTCTTTCTTATTTCAAATTCGCTTACGGTTTCATACGATTATTATAAAAACAAACATTTTGATTAAAATATACCTACAACATTTTAAATCGCATTTAAAATTTTATATTGTGATAATTACAATCTTACAAAATGAGTGAAAATGGATAATATTATCAAAAATTATTATCANNGCAGTTGTCAAAAATAGTTGAATTAATTAAAACATCGACTAATCAAAGACTTTATTTTTGTTTTTCTTAGCAGTCACTGATGAAAATAATTTTTGATCATACTTTATCTTTCACATGCATACGCCCTAATAAGCAATGTGAGCAAAATATCGAAATCGTGTATATTTGGTTGACTATTTTTATAATCAATTGTTTCAAAATTTATAGTCATTATGATGTAAATTGTGTTTAACATGTTCATTATTGTAAATTTTGTGTCCAAATACACATAAGTTTTTTCGCAATGTCCTGCACTTCACAGATTTGTAATAAGGATAGTAGTTACTTCAGTAAGTCCCTATATTAGTGGTTGCCTGGTGAACATAAGAATATAGTCAAGGTGGCTTTTCGCACAAATTACGAGTCAGATGCTGAGTTTTTGGTGAAAATTTTAATACTTTTGACTGAATTGTTCGGGAAAGTATATATCAGAATTAGGAGGTAAGTTTGATATGAGATAAAGATACCGCATTTTACGCACTGTGGTTTATTTTCCTTCCTTATTTAATAAGAGGAATTATAAAAATCTTACATTGCGTATTGATAAAACAAAAACTATAGCAACGGTTGACTGCTTTTTTTGGGTAAAGTCACAAAAGTGACCCATCATAATGGTTTCACATAAAATTAACAACAATAAACTCTATGAAGAATTAAAATCTGCAATCGAAGAGGATAAGATGTACTGGGTGAAAAATGACGCCAAGTTGAGAGCGGTTGTTACATCAAAATCTTATGATGAATTCAGGTAAACATATTTAACACGCATTTGTACCGCAGCTAACACTTTAATTATGTTAAATTAGAGATATAGTAGCAGCTGCACATCTTCAGCCTCTAACAAAACGCGACAAAGAGAGAAACAAGCGTAGTTGGAACACTTTGACGGATGGGAAGTAACAGAGTTACAGTTTCTAAAAATTCTATTAAATAGAAATTATGAAAACATTGTTATAAACCCATTATCATTTTTAATAATAATCAAAATTCCGAAACCACGTCAAAAAATATTATGTAGAAACTATCTGTCTCATGTTGGATAAAGCTATACAAATGTAAAAATATAATGCAAACTGGTGCTGGAATTTTTGGAAAATCACATCTACTTCCTAGGTTGCTGGATGTGGTTCAGTGGTTTAATTGGATGGTTGATCGGGGGCTTCTCTTTATGGAAGCTCTGTACAGCCTCTGCTGGGAAGTCAGCGTGTCCCTTCGGAATGGCCCCCGAAATTGTTGCTGGCTTAGGGGGGCTCCCTGAAATCGTGATTCCGGTCGTGTCCTCGGTCAATCCTCCTGAGTCCTTCCGAGTCTTGTGCTGGGTGATCCTCATCCCTCCGGCTTTCACTGCAACGTCGAAATCGGTTATTTTCGAGGTTTACATGGATTTAATCGAATTCACCTGCAGGAGGATGGCCTGCTTTTAGTTCGCACTCGCTCTTGCTAGGACTCGACATTTTTTGTGCAATATGCTGCAATTATAAACAATAACACGTATTAAACACGTCGACCTTCAAGTTATCGCGTATTATTTCTGAAGTCTATTTTTCGTCTGAGCCTATATTTTGGAGAGTTTTTGAAGAAAACTTTCATCAACAAACGCTGATTATCGCAGTAACTATACTTATCAATAGAAGGCGCTACTATTATCGAATTTGATTTTTGCTGGAATATGTAGATAACGTGAATAAAGTGCTATATGTGTTATCATTTCATTTTATTATCTAATCGTGGATAATTAAATGCTTGCAGAATAGTGCAATTTATAGGTTTTTAGTAAAATAGATTACAGTTATCTGTAAAAATCAGATCGATTTTATAGGTTATGAGAACGTGGAGTTGAAGTGTCAAACATAACATATTTATGGTAAAAGAAATATCAAATAATTAGTTTAGGGCTAAAATAAAGCGAGCAACAGAAAATGGTGTTATTAGAGAACGATTCGGTAATGTGCCTAGTGCTTCTCTAGATTGGATTTTTATTTATGCGAATTTTTCTTGTAGTTCCTCACAGAACTCACCAAGTTGTTCCAGAAAGCAAGACAAAGTGGTTCTGTTACAATGATTTTCAAGCGTTGTACGTGTGTATAAGTTAAATGGTGGAGGCAAGACTGTATTGTATTTTTTTAGATGACGGTAGGGACCGTCCTGTACCTCGAGAAGGAAAGCCACCGTTGCCTACGCCTCAAGAACATCTGTGTCTAGTAAGGGCGAAGTCTAGGACAAAAAAAATCTCGACAGTGATTCATCAGAAAGACATAAACAAATTCCAAGTGGCTTATAGCAGTTTATTGAAAGGCAATTTGGACGGACTGAAAAAATTAAAGAAATCGAAAACAAAGACGAAAGCTGAGTGATTGTACAAGTTGCAAGTGTTTATTTTTTTTTTACTTTGGGTACGGAATCGAGTGTACAGACGGGGCTACAATAAGATTTTCATTGTGTTGATTTTTTGTAAAATTTTACTGAACATAAAATATTAATTTTGTAAACACATATTTTTCTTTTAAAATAACAATAAAAAAATTAAATAGCGTGAGGATTTTAATTCATCAACATATGGAAATGTACAGTGCAAAACAAAAACATTGACAGTCTTAGTAATGTAGGTTGCATAGCGTCTGTAAAGAGCCCGTGATGGCTGCAAGAAAAGTATATGTTCCAAATTTCTAATTTCCCATAAAAATTGGTCACATCTGTTCGACTTTGGGTTGATTCAGGTTGAAAAAGGGGCACTGTTGTTTCCAGATCTGATTCACTCGACCATCCGTCGCCAAGCAATGATTTGCGCACTTTAAAAGGGCTTGATTTTTGTAGCATTTCTCACACATTAATATACAGACATCTGTTGCATCTAAAAATGTGGGAAGAGCCTGTAAACAACCACTCAAGAGAAATAAGGTGGCTGTTGCAAACACAATTTTTTGCGGAAATTCTGAAAAGAAGTGTATTATCGTCTGGAACGTAAGCACAAAGAAAACTTACTCATTTCTGTAGATTTTCGAATGGAACTGTGGTTTTGTCGACTTTTTATAGTCTCAGTTAAAAGCACCTGTCGATTTCTCGCGGACTTGAAGTCCTAAATCACTGATAGAGTATTCGATGATGTTATCAGCGATGTGGGGACAAGCCGCTTTTTATATACCCACACGGTTCCAATCGATGACTTAATTACTTACTAAAGCCGCACATCATCACCAATAGAATAAAACACGTAAATAATTAATAGTGGTGCTATTAAACCCCATTCCGATATAAATTACAACGAGATAATGGGTTTTAATGGATAAAAATGACTTATATACCCGGCATATCAGAAGTAATTTGGCCTTTTGTCGCAGCGCAAACCTTTTTTTTTTGATCTTTTATGTTCATTGCTACTTATCGATATGGAGACTATTTAGATGTATTAATTACTTATCCATTTCTTTTATTAAGTTGACTAGTAAATAAAGAAGAAAAATATGTTATGTTGGAGACATCATTTTGTGACAACGAATATTGTCGCTTCTCAAATAAAGTAAAATATGGTGAAGTGACAATATTTATCATCGTTCGAACTGTGAACTAACAAAGATCAGAATTCTGAGTTTTTAGAGGTTTCATATTACTTATTTACTGAACATTCATTTATATTATTACTTTTGTACTTTATACGCAGAAATAGATGAAGTGTAAATCTGAATAAATTTTGTTTTTGTAATTTGGAGTTTCATAATATTAAAAAATTTATTTAAAACATCTTTTGAGAAATCCACCTAAAAGTGGTTCAACTTATCTTTGCCGTAATATGTGACAGATATGTCTACTACACAAACAGATGTTCTAGATACTAATTAGTTATCTGTTTGTCCTCCAATTTCTCACAAATTATCTGTGAAAGCAGGGACGTAACTGGAGTCCTATCACAAGATCAATCACAAGATCAATCACAATGGTCTTAATGGAAACGAATGTTTTGAACTTTAGTACATTTTATTCTGTTTTTTATCTTCGATTTCAATTATTTATAATTCACAGAAGGGTTGACTAGGTTTGTCTAAAATTATTATAAAATTTTTGATTTTCGAGCTGTAAGCTACGATGTAATATCAAACATATTCTCCGAACAATTATAAAAGTTTCATAAAAATGTGTTAAAAACATTAGAAGTTGACCCATTTTTGGTCTTAGATCTTAATGTTCATATGATACTTTGTAATGTAGTTTTAATTTATATGTCCATATATCAACTTTTACCAAAATAAATTATATGAATTTTAGCCTTAAATCTTAACATAAGTAGATTATAGAACTACATTTAAAAGTTATAAATTTTACCTAAACATCATCTTTTTTTAAATTTGTCTACAAAGAATCTAAAGTTGACCTCATTATTGAAATGAGTTTTGTTTTGTCTTGGAAAATCTTGATTGTAACTGTTATCTGAACGATCTGAATGTCTTAATGTGTTTTTGTAAAGAAGCAGTCTCAATACAACGAATGGACAATGCAATATCTTAATCGAAAATAAAATCACTGCAAATAAAATTTAAAAAATTTGGTAGAGATGTTCGATTAATCTTGTTAAAAATAATAAATATTATCTTTAGGTCCTGTTAATGCACTAATAATTAGTTATCCAAGATTTTATCCATTTGATACGTCAAAAAATTATTGTTTAAGAGAAACTGTTGTGGGTAANNATCAAACTTTTTAGAACACGCGAAAAAATAAGAGCCTCATTTATTTCGCGGTTTATTCAGATTTTCGTTGAAATACTTCAACTGTGTATATAATTTCTAAATGTAAACATCATTCTTTAAAGGAAACTTCTCTAAATGTAGATATACATACATACATGAAACAACATATTAATTTACAGGTAATTGATAATACAGGACTTTTAATTAATGTGAGACATAAACTTCAAAAACGTTTTCATAATTTATATGCTGCTCAAAAATTGATTATTTTAATTATGTACTTATAAATAAAGTCGTTAAAGTCATACTGTGCAAGGATTTCAAATGTAACAATTTTGTTAAATCGATTAGTGCTTCCACAATGTCAGTCACAATGAATTAGGTTTAGAATTCATCCTTCAAGATAAAAAATTGAAATGGGAATAGAAGTTGAGTAACTACTTACTTTCTTTTAAATTTGTGAACTGACTCAAAGAACTTTTCCTACTTTGTTTCACTGAGGGACGTTTTGTGTAAAATAAGATACAAATGTAGATATAAATTCTCGTGGCAAATATTCGCAACTTTCTCTTAGAATTTTTTGATTATAAAAAAAATCTGGAAACTTTACTCACTTTCAAAATTTGTTCAATTGGTAGTATCGTTGCAACAGTGACGATCAATAACTGACTTGAAAACTTGTTATAAACTTCAGTTTTGTAAACATAATTTTGCAAGCCACCAAGCCAAAATACGTTATTTCGAGGGACGGCAAGTCTGTATAATTTATAGCCGTACTGCTCTAATTTTTTATTTCAAGCTTGTGAGCCACATATCTGCATTCGCATATTTAGAGTTTATGTTTTTTGCTAAAGACTACAGGTACTGAGTGCAGCTTTTTGTCATTAAAGCGTTTGTACTGGTTTTCACAGGGCTGTGAGCGTTAGAAAATGAATAAATTAAGTTTATTTCACTTTTTTTTTAACAAAACATATTTTTCAAATTCAACTCTCACATACAACATGCTTAATAAAGAAAGTTGTATCTCAATAACGATATTTTTGTCGATAAAACATTGGATGTATTTCTATAATTTATTTGAAGATTTTAAGCCTTAAGGTTTTTAAGACTGATATCGTAGTTTTTGTTCACTTTGAGACACATCTGCAGGGGTAAATATAATTATTTTTTGTTCAGGTTACGCTGCAATAAATTGTTAAGATATGAAATAAATTTTCCAACAAAATTGAAGATGCATAACCATAACTTGCGAGGACTTACGGCCGTGGCGTATTGCATTTATTTAAAATGTAGAATAAATTTTATTACCGTGTCAAATGGCTTTTGGCTGACATAATTTATGAAAGTCGCTTCCGCTAGAAAAACTTTTATTTAATTGGAATAAGTTAAGCCAATATCTTCCAGATTTTTTTACTCCCACAGCCATTCGGACACAAGCGATAGTATCCAGAACACAAATGTTTTCCGACACAAATAGAAACGTTATTTTTGTGTAAGTTATGAGTTTAGCGAGGGCTCATCCTAATGCAATTTTCCCATTTATATTTCGGAAGTGGAGAAAAAACTATAACCGAATTTAAACTGTTGTGATGGCAGTCGAGGGTTTTTACATTTAAGAAATCGCAAGTTAAGATGTATTTTAAAAGGATCCCATGAAAAAAACGGATGAAAAATTGTAGCGTGTCAAACAGCTTTTAGATTTGTGTTCTTTCACTGAAAACATTGTGGATGCAAATCGCGTATTCAGGAGCGGTTGGAGCTTATTGTATATGTCTGAAGTCCTCCTCAAAAGCTCGTTTGCGGCGCAGCTTGAAAACCTGAGGTAATTAACCCGGGATAGGGTCATTCTGCCGTAAAGTTGATCCAAACAGTTTTGTAAATGTTTATTGTTTATATTTAGGAGACAATGATGCGGACACAAAATGGCTTCATTATTCCAGCCGAAGAGAGAGAGCTTTGCCACCTCACTTCAGGGTTTTCTGTCATCAAGGGAGAGGATAATGTTGTAGAAGCATTAATATCAGTTATGATTCCGTAACTGATACGCGTACGATGCTTATCGATACGGTTATTGTTGCTATTATTTATGAGAAACGTAATTGCATTTCGTGTACCAATAAACATTACGCCCACCTTGACAAAGTACTTGTAATTGCTAGGCAAACAAACTAATCCACTTCTATTCCATGGGTGAGGATCACCTCTTATCTCGCACAGATCGGACATTTTTAAATAATGCACTACATACGTTTAACACATTTATTCCATTTCCCTCATTTTTTTCCAAATTAAATTCGGAAAAACGATTTGATGGCGACACTGAATAAATTAAGCTTCAAATAAGTACTTGTCTTCAATTGCCACTCGCAGATATCACCGTTATAATTGGAAATACCTATCTTCGGGTGGATATTCCGGAGTGATCTTTCCATTATTGCTCGAAAAGATTGATTCTCTTGGTGTTTTTTTTTTAATGTAAATTGAGTCAAGTGGGTACTTGCGTTATCTCGCAATATGAAGGACCGGTTCCAGTTCGATTTAATTCAATCAATTAAAAAAAATGTGTGTATGTTGGAGTAAAGGATCTTTATTTGGTGGGACGTGAGTCCACTCGACGTCTTTCACACATGTTGCGGGCCTCCTCTTGGTGTCAATCAAGAATGCCACGAATTCGTATCGATCGTGATAGCTGTCGGTTGCTTAGCGAGCTGTTTATTATTAGCAAACAGACCGTTAAAGGTCTGACAAGTGTTTGAAGTACGTAATTTAACTCCTGCAAATGGCCGATGAAGATGAGAAATCGATCAAGTCTAAGAAAGATGATGATAAGAAAGGTACCGGAGAGGAAGATGAAGACGAACGTCTCGAGTTCATACTCAGTTATTTTACGAAATCGTACAGACTGAAGCAGGAAAAATGGACCAAAATGTTGGCAGTCGACGAAAATAAGGTAACCATAACAGTTGCATAGCTGATCAAAATCCTACAGAGAATTTTCAGAAATTGATACTGAATTTCCTTAATAATCCCAAAGCGAAATTCATGATCATGACCATAACAGCAGCTGGTTTGTTGACGCCGTTCACGCAATATAACAGCCAAATAAAATCGAAATACACTTACTTTATAAAAGTCAAAGAGGAGGTCGTTACATTGGAAAATTTTCGAGATGTTGTTTGCTTCGGTGATATGGCGGGAAAACCCATCGAAGAATTGTCGGCCTTGTTGGACACCCTTTTCCTCCCAATTCTTTCTTATGAAGGAAATCAACGGGGTTGGCCCAAAATTGTCGCAGATGACGTCGTGGCTCATGTTCGAACTTTTAAAAACACCGTTGAACAAGTATTTCACCCAAATTTAAATTGCCTTTCTAAAGCATTCATTTGCAGATAAAAGGAGCGATGAAGAGTCAAACTGTTTTACCAATGCCTCAAGGCATGTCCAGATTGTTCGAAGCAACCAATAACTTCGAAGAATCAAATGGAATGGAGATCGATTTAGTATTAAAAGCTTCTCTAGAAAATGGCGTTACGAAATGGGCGGGTGTCTGCAGCGAAATTTTGAAACAACAGTCCACAATCGCCTTCGCAGGGGGCAATCACCCCACGCCGAGCCGAGAAGTGGAATTTTGGAATGCTCGGTTGAAGAATTTGGAATTCATCTACGACCAGTTGCGGGATCCTCGAATTAAGAAAATAGCCAGATACCTGGAAATGACCAAAAGTGCGTATTTTACAACCTTCAAACGCATGTTCAAAGATATCGTCGCTGGTGTGGTGGAGGCAAGAGATATTTGTTTGTATTTGAAGCCTCTGATGCCTCATTTTTCTCGCTTCGAAGATGGTGAGTTGATAGAGAACGAATGCTACATTAAACCTCTGATACACTGTATGGGTCTTGTTTGGGCCAACTCACGTTACTATTGTGCTAATGAAAAGACAGTCATTGTTTTAAGAGAGGTGGCAAATATGTTAATCGAAGCAAGTAATCGTCAGTTGGATCCCAGTTCGATTTTTCAAGGAGAACCGGATGAAATGTATGAGAAAATCGACAAGACTATAGAGATTTTAGTGCTTTTTCTGGACTCGTTTGAACATGTTAGGGAAAATTTACCTTCATATTACAAGAGAGAAGACGAACCGATGCCGGTGCTTTGGACTTTCCATCACAGAACAGTTTTCCAAAGGCTTATTGACTTTATAGACAGACTCAAGTTGATTAAAGTAATTCTCGCTACTAATTTGGAATTCAGCAAGTTAGAAAAAGTCGAATTTGGCGGCATCAAAGGAAGATTGTTGTCCCAAAAATGCGAACAGATCTTCGAAGAATTTGGGACAGCTTATAATGTTTTTAATAATATTCAATATGACCCTTGCGATGCAGATGACGATAGCATCCTTAAGGATAACAAAGAATTTCATGAGAAGTGTGCAGATTTCGATAAGAGGTTAGCGGCGATCTTTTGTCAAGCCTTTGACGACTGTTACAACCTTGA
Source organism: Asbolus verrucosus (assembly GCA_004193795.1). Lineage (NCBI taxonomy): Eukaryota > Metazoa > Arthropoda > Insecta > Coleoptera > Tenebrionidae > Asbolus > Asbolus verrucosus. The sequence continues at coordinate 12,982 of QDEB01035320.1, read as the reverse complement.
GAGTATCTTTAAGTTGCTCGCCATTGTGGGAAATTTACTCGAGAGAACCGTTATCAGAAACGAATTAACACCGAAATATGTAAGAATTATTGAAATTTTTAACGAAGAACTCGATACAGTGAAAGTGATTTTTGACGAAGCAAAGAAGAATGGAATCCCAGTCGATAAATATTTTCCACCTGTTGCCGGTGCACTAACGTGGATATTCAAGTTGAGATCGAGAATAGAGAAACCAGGTGAAGATTTAAAAGGTCTAGAGGACGACATAGTCAAATCTGAAGAAGCTCATCATGCTTTCGAAAAATACGAACACATGATGTCGATTTTACGCAAGGAACAAGAACAAGTCTTTGACGAATGGTGCCAGAGAATCCCAGGACAAATCGAAACGAGCATGTCGAAATTTGAGCTAATTCGTAAGGAGGGTGAATTAATAAAATTGAATTTTGATGACGAACTGGTGGCTGCCTTGAGAGAAATCAAATATATGAGATATTTGGAAATTCCCGATATTCCTGCGGAAGCACTTTCCTTGTTTGAAAAAGTGGAACTTCTGTTCGAATGCGTACAAAAGTTTAATCGTGTGGTCGAATGGTACAACCATCTGAAAGAACATACTCTCAAAGTCGAATACAATTTGATCGAACCTGAACTTTCACAAGTGGACGAAGTTCTGGAAACCGTGGTCACCACCATAACCTGGAACACTCACGACGATGAAATTCTTACAAATATTTACAATAAAGTTAAGGATTTATCCGTCAGAGTTAAACACTGCCAACGAAACTTGGCCGATATAGTGACAACCATTGACACGTGGGCAATTGTACCACTTTTCGAAAGAAGAGAAGGAAAGAAAGAAAATTTGTTGTACCTCGAAGAAAGAGAGGAGCGCGTCTCTAAACGATACAGTCAAATCGAAAGCAGCTATGAAGAAATCAAGAAGCGTCTGGAAGAAAACTACCGACTCTTTTTCAATCTTCCCGAACCACCACCAGAACAACCACCGGAAGAAAGTTCCCCCGAAGAGGAGCCGGTTGTTGTTGAAGAACCGAAAAAAAAAGCTAAAAAGGGCAAAAAAGAAGCAGCACCGAAGAAAGAGAGAGAAGTGAAAAAAGAAACGAAAGAAAAGGACAAGAAAGGGAAAAAAGGTAAAAAGAAGAAGGCCAAGCAGGTCGAGGATCAACCGCCGGGAGAAGATCAAGTTCCAACGGATCCATTTGAATCTTACCGCAAAGAAAATTGGAGTAAATATTTGGAATACGTCGACAATGTTGTTAAAACCAAAATAATCCAGTCGGTTCTGGTTAGTTTAACATACTTTTTGAATGAAACTGGCGATGCTGCTCCTGTAGTACCTTTATTTGAATTGTCTCTGGAACTTCATGATCCTGATATTGTATTTCAGCCTTCAGTAGAAATGAGAGATGAAAAAAATTTTATTGCAGAAATAACAGTTCTTATAGAGGACATATACAGCATGGGTGAAAAGATGAAAAGAGTAAACCCAGAAATAGCTGAAGTCGATTATTTAGGGGATGTAAAGGCAGATAAAACTTGTAAAAAGATTGCCGAAGAAATAGTAAGCAGAATCATGTTGATGAGGGAGGATGCTTATGAATATATTAAAGAATTTGATGAGTTCACTCATATTTGGACCGATGATAGGCACGAATATCTGCGACAATTTTTACTCTATGGCAGACTTTTAAGTAATGAAGAACTCGAGCGAATTACACAAATTAAAGAAACTCCTCCGAGTGTTCCTCAGTTTAAAGAACAAATAGATTTTTATATTGAGATGTACAAAAAAATGGAAGCAATGAGTAACGAGAAAATTCTTGAGGGTGACTGGATGAGAATAGATGTAAGGCCATTGAAGCAAGCCATCCTTAACACCATTTGCAAGTGGGGAAATCTTTTCAAACAACACCTTTACGATCGTGTTATTAACAGCCTTAATGAACTCGATAACTTTATTGTAGAAGCCATTCGTGCCATGCAAGTTCAGCTAACAGAAGACGATTACGACGGTCTTCTAAAAGTGATGGGATACTTATTTAAGGTAAAGGAAAGGCAACTGGATACGGACAACATGTTTGAACCTTTAAAAGAAATTATGGATTTACTGTTCGACTACGGCATGGAGTTTCCTGAAGAGGTTCACGTTCAACTGCAAGAAATTCCAGATAGGTGGCATCAATGCAAGAAAGTTGCTGCAACAACTAAACAGAACGTTGCACCCCTCCAAGCTCTCCAAGTTAATGCAATCAAAAGACGAATTAATCTCTTCGAACTTCGTCAAAACATGTACAGAGATATGTTCAAGAAACTTCCATTCTTTACTTGGGCATGCAAGAATGTTTATGCTCTGTTAGACAAGACCAACTCAGAATTGACAGAGCTGGAAACCGAGATGGACAAGTTGCAAGAACAAGCGAATTTGTTCGAATTGACGTTGCCTGAATTTAAACCAATGAACCATGCTAGGAAAGAAATTCGCCAGATCAAACAGTTGTGGGATTATGTTTTCATATTTAGATCGTGTATTGATGAATGGAAAAAGACTCCATGGAAGAAAATCGATGTGGAGGTCATGGAAATGGAATGTAAGAAATTTGGCAAAGAAGTACGAGCGATGGATAAAGAGTTGCGGGCTTGGGATGTTTATATTCAACTAGAAGCTGCCATCAAAAATATGTTGACATCGCTCAGAGCAGTAACAGAACTGCAAAATCCAGCGATTCGAGAGAGGCACTGGAAACAACTCATGCAAGCCACCAAGGTGAGTTTATTTTTGATTACAATGAGAAAAAAAACTTTGCTTTTATCACGTTTGCTTTATTACACGGCTATCATAAGGCTGAAGAGAGGTTACCACCCTACTATACAGTGAGTACAAAACAACACAACAGCTAACATTTTTTGATACAGTTTTTAAATAAAACACAAAAATAAATGAGTCTTTGAATTCAAAACCCTTGACACTTTCTCTTCTTAGGTCCGCTTCGTTATGGACGACTCTACGACGCTCAGTGATTTGCTCGCATTGAACTTGCACGAATATGAAGATGAAGTCAAGAACATTGTCGACAAGTCAGTTAAAGAGATGGCCATGGAAAAGGTACTCAAAGAGCTAAACTCGACTTGGACCAATATGACGTTTAGTGTGGAAACGCATGAAAGAACCAACTTGAAACTGCTAGTTGCTTCTGAAGAATTAATAGAAACACTGGAAGAAAACCAGGTGGCTCTCCAAAACATGATGACTTCGAAATTTATAGATTTTTTCTTAGAAGAAGTATCTGATTGGCAGAAAAAGTTGTCAAATGCCGATCAAGTCATTCAAGTTTTCTTCGAGGTGCAGCGCAAGTGGTGCTACTTGGAAAGTATTTTCATAGGTTCTGAAGATATAAGGAGTCAATTACCAGAAGATTCGAAACGGTTCGAAAAAATTGACAGAGATTTTAAGGAAGTTCTTTCGGAAATGTTGAAAGATTTAAACGTTATAAGGGCTACAAATAAAGCAGGTCTGTACGAAAAGCTTGATGGGATTCTAGACCAACTCACTTTGTGCGAGAAAGCTCTTAATGATTATTTGGAGACGAAGCGACTGGCTTTTCCCCGTTTCTATTTCGTCTCATCTGCAGACTTATTGGACATTTTATCCAATGGAAATCAACCGGATCTGATTCAGAGACACTTAACCAAATTATTTGATTCTTTGGCCAAACTGAAGTTCGTCCAAGAAGGCGGAAAGAATTCAAAAAGAGCTTTCGGCATGATTTCTAAAGAGAACGAGGAGCATGTTCAATTTAGCCAAATTTGCGATTGCACTGGTAAGGTAGAAGTGTGGTTAAATCGTGTCATTGACGTCATGAGGAAAACTTTACACAATCTCTTTGCCGAAGCTATTGTTACCTACGATGAAAAACCGAGAGAGGTTTGGATCTACGATTATCCAGCGCAACCTGCTCTTTGTGGTAAGTTAAAGCATTCTGTGGGGATTAGAATTTTCATGTTTCTTTTTTAGGAACTCAGATTTGGTGGACAACTGAAGTTAACATGGCTTTTGCACGATTGGAAGAAGGCTACGAAAACGCCTTGAAAGATTATCAAAAGAAACAAATCAGCCAATTAAGTGCCCTCATCAATTTGTTATTGGGCGATCTGACTGCTGGTGAACGTCAGAAGATCATGACCATTTGCACCATTGACGTGCACTCGAGAGACGTCGTTGCGAAGATGATAATGATCAAGGTGGAAAATTCTCAAGCTTTTCAGTGGCAGAGTCAGCTGCGTCACAGATGGGATGACAAAGTGAAAAACTGTTTCGGAAATATTTGCGATGCTCAGTTCTTGTACCAATACGAGTATCTTGGTAATACTCCACGACTTGTGATCACTCCTTTGACAGACAGATGTTACATAACTTTGACGCAAAGTCTCCATTTAATCATGGGGGGAGCTCCCGCAGGACCGGCGGGTACGGGAAAAACTGAGACTACCAAAGATTTAGGAAAAGCTCTGGGCATAATGGTGTACGTCTTTAACTGTTCCGAGCAAATGGACTACAAGTCAATCGGAAACATTTATAAAGGGTTATCACAGACTGGTTGTTGGGGTTGTTTCGATGAATTCAACCGCATTTCCATTGAAGTATTGTCGGTGGTGGCTGTCCAGGTGAAGATTATTCAAGACGCAATCAAAGACAAGAAGTCCAGGTTTAATTTCCTGAGTCAAGATATTATATTGGTTCCTACGGTGAGTTACAGTCAATCATTCCGTTTAGAGAAATTATCAAATTTTGATAACAGGTGGGTCTTTTCATAACGATGAATCCTGGCTATGCCGGACGAACTGAGCTACCAGAAAATTTGAAGGCTTTGTTCAGACCTTGTGCTATGGTCGTTCCAGATTTTGCTTTGATTTGCGAGATTATGTTGGTGGCCGAAGGTTTCCAAGAAGCCAGACTGTTAGCTCGAAAATTCATCACCCTGTACACTCTATGCAGAGAACTGTTGAGCAAACAGGATCATTACGATTGGGGTCTGAGAGCTATAAAGTCGGTGTTGGTGGTGGCAGGGTCATTGAAACGTGGCGACAGACAGCGTCCCGAGGATCAGGTTTTGATGCGAGCATTGCGTGACTTTAACATTCCTAAAATCATTACCGACGATGTCGCCGTCTTCATGGGACTTATCGGTGATTTGTTTCCGGCTTTAGACGTGCCAAGGAAACGAGATCCGGATTTTGAGAAGATGATTAAAAAATCTGCCGTGGATTTGAAGCTGCAACCGGAAGATGGTTTCGTTTTGAAGGTGGTGCAACTGGAAGAACTTTTCGCGGTGAGACATTCAGTTTTTGTCATCGGCAATGCTGGAACCGGCAAGACTATGGTTTGGAAAACTTTGAATAAAACCTACTTCAATCAGAAAAGGAAGCCTGTTTATAACGATTTAAATCCCAAAGCTGTAACCAACGATGAGCTGTTCGGAGTTATCAATCCTGCCACTAGAGAGTGGAAAGACGGGTTGTTTTCTGTCATCATGAGAGAGCAAGCCAATCTCAGCGGCGATGGACCTAAATGGATTGTCCTCGATGGTGATATTGACCCCATGTGGATCGAATCTTTAAACACTCTGATGGATGACAATAAGGTCCTCACTCTTGCCAGTAACGAACGTATCGCGTTAACATCAGCGATGAGATTGCTGTTTGAGATCGCTTCTTTGCGAACAGCAACTCCTGCGACTGTTTCCAGAGCTGGAATTTTGTACATTAATCCAGCCGATTTAGGTTGGAATCCTTATGTAGCTTCCTGGATTGATACCAGACTTCAACAGAACGAGAAAGCAAATCTTATGATACTCTTTGACAAATACGTCCCACCGTGTCTTGAAGCAATGCGTCACAAATTTAAAAAGATCACCCCAATTTCTGAAATTGCTCACTTATCTATGTTGTGCTATCTCTTGGATTGCTTCCTGACCCCGCAAAATGTCCCTCCAGATTGTCCGAAAGAATGGTACGAAATTTATTTCGTTTTTTGCACCGTATGGGCTTTTGGTTCGTCTTTGTTTCAAGACCAAATAGTAGACTGGCGCAATGAGTTTAGTAAGTGGTTCACGAACGAATTTAAAACTATAAAATTCCCAATTACCGGTAACGTCTTCACCTATTATATTGAAGAAGAAACTAAGAGATTTGCTCCATGGACAGAGCTTGTGCACGAGTTTGAACTTGATCATGACATTCCATTGCAAGCTACTCTGGTCAATACTGCTGAAACCACCAGGATTCGGTTCTTCATGGATCACTTGATGGGAATGAAGAAGCCGGTGATGTTGGTTGGAAATGCCGGTAGTGGTAAAAGTGTGATAGTTGCGGAAAAACTGGGCACTTTGTCTGAAAATTTTGCTGTTACGAATGTGCCATTTAATTTTTATACCAGTTCTGAGATGTTGCAGAGAATTTTGGAGAAGCCTTTAGAGAAGAAAGCTGGCAGGGTGTATGGTCCACCTGGAAACAAAACTATGATTTATTTTATTGATGACATGAATATGCCGGAGGTTGACAAATATTTCACCGTGCAACCACATACTTTAATACGGCAGTACATGGATTATCAGCATTGGTACGACAGACAGAAATTGTCCCTAAAAGACATTCACAATGTTCAATTTGTATCCTGCATGAATCCCACTGCAGGTTCGTTTACGATAAATCCAAGATTACAACGCCACTTCTGTGTTTTTGCTGTCAGTTTTCCATCGCAAGAAGCATCGAAACATATTTACCACAGTATCATTTCTCAACACTTCGAGGCTGAACATAATAAGTTCGGCAGAGGTATTATGAAGTTGAGTGGTTTTTTAGTGGAGGCTGCGCTTTTTTTGCATCAGAAAGTTGCTACCACATTTTTACCAACTGCAACCAAATTTCATTACACGTTCACTTTGAGAGATATGTCGAACATATTCCAAGGGATGTTGTTTACAACTGGCGACGCGATTAAAACTCAAACTGATTTGATCAGACTTTGGATGCACGAAGCAAATAGAGTTTATGGGGATAAATTGGTGGAGAAAAGAGATTTGGATACTTACAACAAGCTTGTTGTAGAAGCGGTGAAGAAGAACTTTGAAGAATTGGACGAAACCGACGTTTTTGAAACTCCTTTAATTTTCTGTCATTTTGCCGAAGGCATGGGTGACCCTAAATATTTCCAAATTCATGAATTTAGTCATTTAAGCAAACTCTTGCATGAGGCTTTAGATGGTTATAACGATTTAGTTGCTGCCATGAATCTGGTTCTTTTCGAAGACGCCATGTATCACATTTGCCGAATTAACAGAATCATGGAAGCCCCACGTGGGAATGCCCTCTTGGTTGGTGTTGGAGGTTCTGGAAAACAATCACTGACTAGACTTGCTGCTTTCATATCGTCGTTTGAGGTTTTTCAAGTTCAGTTGAAGAAAGGTTACTCCATGACAGACCTTAAAGCAGACTTGGCGCGACTGTATTTGAAATCAGGGTTGAAGAGTGTTGGAACTGTTTTTCTGATGACAGATGCACAGGTACCTAAAGAAATATTTTTGGTTGCTATTAACGATATGTTGGCGTCGGGAGAGATTAGCGAATTGTTGCCGGATGAAGATGTTGAAAACGTTATTAACGCTGTTAGAGGTGAAGTGAAGGGTACTGGACTACAGGATACCAGGGAAAATTGTTGGAAATTCTTTATCGATCGAGTGAGAAGGTTATTGAAAACTGTTTTGTGCTTCTCTCCAGTCGGCTCAACTTTGAGAGTACGTGCTAGAAAATTCCCAGCTATTGTTAATTGCACTTCAATTGACTGGTTCCATGAATGGCCTAAAGAAGCTTTAGAGTCTGTATCGAAAAGGTTTTTGTCAGAAATTGAACAACTTCCTTCGGAACTGGTACCGTCTGTTTCACTTTTTATGTCTTATGTTCACGGAGTGGTGAATAATATGTCAGAATTATATTTACAAAACGAAAAACGTTACAATTACACAACCCCGAAGTCATTTCTAGAGCAAATTGCATTGTATTCCAAGCTATTAGGCGAAAAAACGAAAAATCTAGAAGATAACATTCAGCGTTTAGAAGCGGGTTTACTTAAACTGGCTTCAACAGCTGAAGAAGTCGATGGTTTAAAAGAAGTCTTAGCAGTTCAGGAAGTGGAACTGAACGAAAAGAACGAAGCTGCAGGCAAATTAATCGCTGTTCTAAGCGCTGAAAATGAAAAAGTTGCTAAAGAACAAGACGTTGCTAGTGAAGAAGAAGCCAAAGTCAAAGTTATCGAAGAAGATGTCAGTGTAAAAGCTAAGATTTGTGCCGACGATTTGGCGAAGGCAGAACCAGCTTTGATTGCGGCGCAGCAGGCTTTGAACACTCTCAATAAAAATAATTTGACTGAATTGAAATCCTTTACACAACCGCCGGATGCTGTAGTTTCTGTAACAGCAGCAGTGTTGATATTGTTTTCACCAAAAGGAAGAATACCGAAGGATCGAAGCTGGAAAGCTTGCAAAAGCATGATGACCAAAGTTGACCAATTTTTGTCCGATTTAATAAATTACGATAAAGAGAACATGCATCCGGATGTAGTAAAGGCTACTTTAGAATATACGAAAAATCCCGAATTTAGTCCTGAGAAGATTCTAAGCAAGTCAGTGGCGGCGGCAGGATTGTGTGCGTGGGTCATCAATATTTTAAAATTTTATGATGTCTTTGTGGTGGTAGAGCCGAAAAGGAAAGCTCTTCAGAAAGCTAATGCGGAATTATCAGAAGCCAGAGCTAAGCTGGCAGAACTCAACGAGAAATTGACCAACCTCGAGGGGCAGCTGGCGATTTTGAAGGCAGATTTTGAGGAAGCTACGGCGGCCAAAATGAAATGTCAAGCTGAAGCCGATGCTACCACCCAAATGATAGACTTGGCCAATAGATTGGTCAATGGGCTTGCTTCGGAAAACATCCGATGGAGAGAGCTTGTGAAACTTTATAGGGAATTGATAATAACTCTACCTGGTGATGTTTTGGTAATAACTTCGTTCATTTCCTACGTCGGTTGCTTTACTAGAAGATACCGAAGTGAAATGGTTGATCATTACTGGTTGCCATTTTTGAAAACTGTCAACCCAAAAATTCCAATGACAGAAGGATTGGATCCATTGTCATTGCTGACCGATGATGCGAAAATTGCCGAATGGAATAACGAAGGTCTTCCAAATGATCGAATGTCGACAGAAAATGCTTGCATTCTTACGAATTCGGCACGATGGCCCTTGATGATAGATCCTCAGTTACAGGGCATTAAATGGATCAAGACAAAATATGGGGAAAGTTTAACTGTAGTCCGGTTAACCATGAAAAATTATTTAGACACAATAGAAAGATGCATTACGAATGGTGAAGTGATTTTGGTGGAGAACATTGGTGAAACCATAGATGCCGTTCTAGATCCGGTTCTCGGGCGAGTGCTGATCAAAAAAGGCAAAGCAATAAAAATCGGCGATAAAGATGTAGACTTTAATCCAGAATTCAGAATGATTTTGCACACTAAATTAGCAAATCCTCATTACAAGCCAGAGATTCAAGCTCAAACCACTTTGATCAATTTTACAGTAACTCGAGATGGTTTAGAAGAGCAGCTGTTAGCAGAAGTCGTAAAAGTCGAGCGTCCAGATTTAGAAACTTTAAAGTCTAATTTGACGAAACAACAAAATGATTTTAAAATTATCCTGAAGAAATGTGAAGATAACTTGTTATATCGACTGTCTTCTGCTACGGGCAATATTTTGGGAGACGTCGAACTAGTAGAAAACTTAGAAACAACCAAGAAAATGTCTACTGAGATAGAAGAAAAAGTCAAAGAAGCGAAAATAACTTCTGTTAAAATAGATGAAGCACGAGAACAGTACAGGCCGTGTTCAGCGAGAGCGTCCCTTCTTTATTTCATTTTGAATGACCTCTGTCGCATTAATGCTATATATCAGTTTTCGCTGAAAGCTTTCAGTGTCGTTTTTAAGGTTGCTTTGTCAAGAGCTGAACCGGCTGAAAAACTGAAAGACAGAGTGGTTAATCTACTCGATAGTATCACGTTTGCCGTATTCATGTACACGACTAGAGGTCTTTTCGAGTGTGACAAACTTATTTTCATGGCTCAAATGTCATTTCAGATTCTACTCCATGCAAACGAGATCAATCCAGAAGAACTTGATTTTCTATTAAGATTTCCAATTGTGCCTAATATGACTTCACCGGTTGATTTTCTTACAAATCTATCGTGGGGTGGTATTAAGGCTTTAGCAATGTTCGATGAGTTCAAAGGGCTTGATAAAGATTTAGAAGGTTCTGCCAAGCGATGGAGGAAATTTGTTGACAGCGAATGTCCAGAAAAAGAGAAATTTCCAGGAGAATGGAAGAATAAGACCTCCTTACAACATTTATGCATGATGCGAGCCTTAAGACCAGACAGAATGACCTATGCAGTGCGTTGTTTTATCGAAGAAAAGCTTGGCAATAAGTACATCACAGCTAGAACAGTCGAATTTGCAAAATCTTATGAAGAGACGAGTTCTTCAACACCTGTCTTCTTTATCCTGTCACCTGGAGTCAATCCACTGAAAGATGTGGAAAAATTGGGGAAAAAATTGGGTTTTACTTTTGATGGTGGTAATTTTCACAGCGTTTCTCTGGGACAAGGTCAGGAAGTTGTTGCTGAGAATGCATTGGACTTGGCGTCAGAAAGAGGTGATTGGGTCATTCTTCAAAACATTCATTTAGTTGAAAAATGGTTGCCGACGTTGGAGAAAAAGATGGAGCAATCTGCAGAAGCAGCTCATGAGAATTTTAGACTGTATTTAAGTGCTGAACCTAACGCAGATCCTGCAGTATCTGTAATACCCCAAGGGATATTGGAGTCGTGTATTAAAATCACAAACGAGCCCCCCACAGGAATGTATGCAAATTTACATAAAGCTTTAGACAATTTCAGTCAAGAAACTCTTGACATATGTACGAAAGAAGCTGAATTTAAAGCATTCTTGTTTGCTTTGTGCTATTTTCATGCCGTGGTTGCCGAAAGGAGGAAGTTTGGGCCTCAAGGATGGAATAGAAACTATCCTTTTAATGTGGGGGACTTGACTATCAGTGTTAATGTGTTATACAATTATTTAGAAACTAATACCAAAGTAAGTTTAATAGTATTTTACTATTTTCAAATGTTTATTTTTGTAATTTTAGATTCCTTACGAAGACTTACGATATCTTTTTGGTGAAATTATGTATGGAGGTCATATCACAGATGACTGGGACCGACGTTTGTGTCGCAATTATCTGATGGAATACATGCAGCCTGAGTTGATAGAAGGCGATCTTCAATTTGCACCAGGTTTCTTTGCCCCACCAAATACCGACTATGTTGGGTATCATCGTTACATCGATGAAAGACTACCTCCGGAAAGTCCTTACCTTTATGGTCTTCATCCCAATGCTGAAATCGGTTTTCTAGCGAATACTTCTGAGGTGATGTTCAGAACTATATTCGAAATGCAACCAAGAGACGCCGGTGCTGCTTCTGGAGGAGGACTTTCCAGAGAAGATAAGGTATCATTACAAAAAAATCTCGGATAACTTACTGACATACAAAATTTAGGTAAAATCTAATCTCGACGACGTTTTGGACAGACTCGGGGAAGAATTCCCTGTTGCTGAAATGCTCGCTAAAGTGGAGGACAGGACTCCTTATATTATCGTAGCATTTCAAGAGTGCGATCGCATGAATACGCTGACGAGAGAGATGAAGAGGTCTCTTCGCGAGCTAGAGCTGGGTTTGAAGGGGGAGCTGACGATAACTTCGGACATGGAGGTTTTGGAAGAAGCTTTGTTTATGGAGAACGTTCCTGATTCCTGGGCAGCTAGAGCTTATCCCAGCATGTTACCATTGGGACAGTGGGTGGCTGATTTGGGAGCGAGAATTAAGGAGTTAGAGGGTTGGGTCACCGACTTTTCGATGCCCCCCACAGTGTGGTTGGGCGGTTTCTTCAACCCCCAGTCGTTTCTGACAGCAATTATGCAGCAAACTGCCCGCAAAAACGAATGGCCTTTGGATAAAATGTGCTTGCTGACGGACGTGACAAAGAAGCAAAAAGACGAATTCACGGCAGCGCCTCGAGAGGGTTCATACGTCCATGGATTGTACATGGAGGGTGCCAGGTCATTAAAATTAATTGTATTTATTTATGTAAAACGCGTTGAATTCGGTCAAATTAATTACTGCAGTAAGTAACGAACTAACCATTGCAATAAATTAGCCATTAAACTTGGTGTTTAATATTTGCAATTTATGAAAACCCGATTGTTCTGTTTGAATAAGCATCTGTCAATAACTCACCAGTTTCAATGCTTTATTAACGAGAGAGGCGACATACAAATTTTAATCAAGACTGATTTGTGTTGTAGGTGGGACACTCAAACTGGCAGCATTGCCGATGCTAAGCTTAAAGAATTGTATCCTGTAATGCCGGTTATCTTCATCAAGGCCATTACGCAGGATAAACAGGATTTGCGTAACATGTATGATTGTCCTGTATATAAAACACGAACGAGAGGACCCACTTTTGTCTGGACTTTTAATCTCAAAACCAAAGAAAAGGCTTCAAAATGGACTTTAGCAGGAGTGGCCATATTGTTACAAATTTAAACAGTTATTTGTAGATGATGTTTATAGCATTAAATACTTTATTTTAATAGAATTCTGTTTCTTATTCATAAAAGTAATTCAATTAAAATTAGGTGTTAGAATAGTTTACATTCTACCAAGGTGCACTAGATCAGATATATTCAAAAATTGGAGAAACTCTTAAAGGAAAAAGATTAGTAATTTGTTGTAAACAGTATAAGAAATTGTACAGCCTGATTCACATAGCTTTACGACCCTGATGAACTTTAAATG
>QDEB01035287.1:0-14376 GCA_004193795.1 Asbolus verrucosus | reverse complement strand
ATTTTGTAAAAAGTGACATTCCGCTTCATGGTTAAGAGTCATATTTCGTTTTTAGTAGCATTAGTGTGACATGGATAAAAATTAATAACTGTATTATTGCAATTATAGAGCTCATACCATATTTTCGCTTTATTCGTAGTCAGTTGTAATCTAATGCGTGTATCAAATTTAGTTTTCTTTCTTCTATTTTATCTGATGAATAATTAAAAACAAAAACTATTTCGTCCTTGGTATTAACAAAAGTTGTATGTATACCTTTCATTCAGAAACCGTAACAGACTGCAAGTTTTTTGGACATTTTGGAATTAGCAGATCATTTTTCTATGCGATTGATTTTTACGTAATTGTAAAAAAATATTTGAGTGTAGTATTGAAAGCGCTTTTCTTTTCTTTTTCAGATTGTTGGTAAATCTGACGACTCCTGCGTTAATGTTGTGGGACGAGGAGCTCCCAACAGATAAAATAAGCAGAAACCATTACTTGCAAGTAGAGGATCATTTAAAACATTACAAACAAACCTTCGCCGATGAAACATTCTGGGCTGTACTTAGCACCAGACTAAGCAAAATTTTAGAAATCGTAAGTACTTCGTAACAATTGTTGGAAATTGTGCACATCGTTAAAAAAAACTTTTCCAAGTTTAATTAAAACTGGTAGAAACTTCGCTCTGATACACATAACAATGAAACTTTCTGCCTCATTTATAATAACACACAAGCCTGTTGGTGATTTGTTAAATTTTAATTCGATTACAAATAATATTCGATGAGTAATACATTTAATTAAAGCCGTTGAACTACCAGATGTTAAATACAAACTTTTCTCGTTGTAAAATAAAGCCGCCACTTTATCGTCTGTAAATCAGTCATTTAAATATTTAATGATTTCACCTAAGACTAACTCTTAATTTAAACTTGGAGAAACAGTTCTGAAATACGCGAAAACTTTTCCGAGGAGTGCCCAATTAGTTAGTGGAGTAATATCGGCAGTTTACACAAGATTCTTCCGTCTTATGCAAAGCCGCAGCTGACTTTACAATGCAATTGTGAGTTTCTGCGAGATAGTCAAATAATTTTGCTTTAAACTATCGTGTTGCTCAGTCGAATTGACAGCGAAAGCAGATTTTATTTCTAGTTTGTAAAATGATACACTGCAGCAAATAGCAGTACATTCAGTTGAAGTTTTGCAACTTATCCCATTTCGTTTATTAGAATTGTGTAAACGAAAAACATTTTATTAATAAATAACGTTGCTATCTACTTTGCATTGCGGCGTAATCTCGTTTCCTTTTGTTGTTTGCCAAGCTATTACCATAATGAAAATTTCTTTTATTGCCCTTTTTAACCGAAAATGCTTTTCTCCAATTTAAACTGCAGCTAGAATGTTATAAATTGGGTTATGCCCTCTTCCAGGTGAATATGCAGCTTTGGAATTAAGAACTAAGCGTCGCGAACCCCGGAAATTTTGAGATACGGCGTTTTTGTCGCAACTGTGGTTGGTACATCGAAAGTGAGATTAAATGTAATTTACCGAAATGTTCTGGAAACGTTTGGGGCGCTTGCATGTTTGAAACAGACGCTGTTATTGCTGACGTTTCTGTTTTATGCTACTTCCACGTTCAGTTTGTTTGGTGTGTTGACTTAAACGTTTTGGGTTAGTCTTCATTAATTTAAACTCTTTTAATTTTTTTCTTTTATTCAATATTCCCTTTTTTGACAGAAGCGGTTTGCACCCGGATAATTCACTCCGACGTCGTTGTTTCTAAGTTTATTAGTGAATAAACTCTGTTTATATTTTTTTTCCTACAGAAATTGTTAGGCAACTTGTTGTGCTGTACGGCTTTTAATTAGGAATTTAATCATGTTATTCCCTTCTGAAATTTTAATTAATTCACTTTGAAAGAAGTGGTTTTTCGGTGAAGTTGCTGCAAATTTCAAAGCTAAAACTTTATCAATTATCGGAACGTTTTGATCAATATTTACATGTATGAGACTTTTCAGTGCTTTCTCTCAAATTGGCTCCACAGCTGGAAAATCACGAGTAATGACTAATTGCTTCATCCCTTAATTTATCATTATTTTCAATCAAATCGTAATTATAATTGATTGCTTTGTATTTGTTATATACATTTTTTCAGGATTATTCCGAACGAGGGGATGAAAACAGCTTGATAATAGAGAGGATCCTCATCCTTATACGAAATATATTGTACGTTCCGCCAGATCCAAAAACAGAAAAAAGACCAGACAATGATGCCAGCATCCACGATCAGGTATGTCATTCGTCTTTACTATTCTTTGAGGGGCTCTATAAATAATATTGTAACAAATTTGGAAATTTATAGGTATTGTGGGCGCTCCATCAGTCCGGCATGTTGGATATAATTTTGTATATAACAAGTTCCACGAACGAAAGAGCTTATTACATGCATACTTTAGAAATATTGTCATTTATGCTTCGAGAACAAAGAGCGTCTGAGCTTGCTCATGCAGCACTACAAAGGAGCGAGACGGAAAAAGTAAGAGATGAAGCAGAATTGCTCGCGATAAGACACCGCGAAACTAACCAGAGACAACAAAAAGTAAAAATGTACACCGGAGCAAGGTAATGCTCATGATTCTGCCCTTTTATGCGACAGCGCTTGTGTTAATATATGTCCTGATATGCGATGTCATGAAATATATTGTGCCTCTCCATCCCTTTGTGTTGTTTGATTAATTCTGTGCTAATTGGATCTAATATATCTGTTATTCAATCATAACAGCGAATTAATTAAACATTCGATAAATAATTCTTCATTTTGGCAACGGTTGATATTTCCAAATATTGATCAGTTACGTCTGATCACAGTGGGGGGCGACAACATCAACAATGTGTTCCATTTTTATTTATTTGCAGGCATTCCAGATTCGGCGGGACGTATGTTTTAAAGTCGTTGAAATCAATTAGCGACAACGAGCTTATTTATCGCAAGCCATTAAATAAACTGGAGGCCCTGAATTTTGATGGCGATAAAAAGAAACCCAAAACATCAAAAAATCGCATGCCGGTCCAAAGTAGCACGTTCGAGCGACGTTCGGCTTTCAGTATTAGATTATTTCTGAAAGAGTTTTGTGTTGAATTTTTAAATGGAGCTTACAACACGCTTATGTATCACGTTAAGGATAATTTAGTTCGGGCAAGGGCCCAGGCCCACGATGAATCCTATTATTTATGGGCCCTTAGGTTTTTCATGGAATTTAATAGATGTTATAAGTTTGAAGTTAAATTAGTTAGGTAAGTCCTTTTGCATGTTTTAATCCACTTTGCTGGCCTTGTCGGCACTTAAATGCTTGCTCCACTTTTACAGCCAGTAAATTACTCAATTTGTTTAATTTCCTCTGGTGATTTTTATTTTTATTTTGAGTATTTCATGCGGAAACTATCCCAATATATGAAATATCTTCAAATAACCGTCAATGACGATTTTAAATATAAATTATGGTTAAGGATTACAGATTTAATTATTTTAAGATATCGCATTAATCCACCACAGATCACTTTTTAAATAATTCAGTTATTACTTTCAAATGTGCAACTTTATGAAAGTAAGCTGTTGAATTTATTGATTTTAACATTTTATGAAACAGCTCGCAATAAAAAAGGAAACCTTAATTAAATTTCTTTGTATACAAGGTAAACATCTTAAATAAATAAGTGTACTCGTTTTCAAATTAATATATTGACATGACATTATGAGGTTATGGAGGTAACTTTTTGTTTAGATAAACTTTGTCGTAACCGGCAGTTTCATTAGATTGTATTGTAGCTTTTTAAAGAAAAGCAAAATGATTTTTCGGCACATCGAGAAATCGAATCTCGAAATTTACTTAAGGATTATAGGCGTAATTTGCTGTGTCGCCAGAGTTTACATCTGTGGCTTAAGCACTTCTTGATCGCTGTTGAAATCCATGGAAGCCGATATAAAATTGTTTGGCTTAAGCTTTAAGTCTTAAATCATTAAGTACTTGGTTCGGATACTTGTTAAAGGAGATATGCATTAACTCCGCTCTCTTCAAAGTTTGATTTATCACACGAAATCTAGGCTAGTTTCACAGCTAAATTAGGTGCAGGAGTGCATAAGTATAGTCACTTTAGTTCCGTAAATTCAAATATTTCGACTGAAAAATTTGATTTTTTTTATAGCGAGACAATGTCAGTGCAAACTTTCCGCTACGTTCAACAATTAATGGAGAACTATTTCGACTTGATCCAGACTGATAGAAAGAAATTGATCTTGTGGTCCCGGCGCCTCCACCTGGCTTTGCTGGCGTATCGGGAATTGCTGCTTACAATTTCTGCCATGGATAAATCTGCAGACGGCACCGTTCGTGACTCGGCCCGAGTGATTAAAAGCAATATATTTTACATATTGGAATATCGCGAATTGATAATCACGCTATTAATCACTTACGATGAACTGAAAATGTCGAACTTGTACTTGAAAGATCTCATGGAAACTCAACATATTTTTCTCAAGATGCTTGAAAGTTTTTGTGGCACGAATGGGTCGGTTGTCGTCCAGAAAAAAGCGACAAAGAAGAGAAAAAAGAAAAAAGGTAAGTGTATAACAGATTTTCCATTGTTGCTTCTAGAAAGTAATGTGTTTGTTACCTTAGCTGATCATTAATCTCCCGCAATTTTTTAGCCAACAAATGCCACTTAGCAGTGTGCGTAAACAAATTATTTTTGATAAATCATTTTCATTTTTTTTTTACAATCTTATCGAATGATATTCAAGAATGAGTAATGATTTTAATTTACACACATCAGCTGCTGTATATTTGGGTATTGCTTTTTAAGAAAACTGTTTATTTAAAGTTATATTTGATTTTTCAAAGTCACCTCTGTTTAAGTTCATTTTGCTAACGTTGAAGGTGTTACTTTTTGATTTATGTGATTTATATTGGGGTATGCTTTTGTCGAACTTTCAAAGAATAATATGAAGCAAATGTCTTCCTTTGTCCAATATTTGCTTTGGGATTATTACTCATCCATGTTTGCTTTTACAAAGTTTTATTTGATTCACCCTCTTGTCTTGATGAATTTTAAACGATATTATGGCCTTTTGAGAGTTTTTAATAAATTAACATTGACTTTTGCATCTATATTTTTGGAGGAAACCGAGGGAATATGTAATTCTACAATACTCTTTTTACACTATAACTTCAGGGCGAATGTCTCAAGTTAATTTGTAATTTATATTTTATAGCGACCCAGGATGCTGTTCTCGCACAAGCAGATGTAAATTTAGAAAGTCGGTGGGATGAAGCCGCCCCACAGCTGTCCACTGTTCTTGAAGGAAATACCGACTTCACTACCGACGTCGTTCCGTTCGATGCCGCCTCTGATATTCCCATAGACGAACAAAAGTATGTAATAAAATAAAATTACTTTTCATTTTATTGCTTCAAATTTAATTACATCAAAAATTTTCTTTCATACTGTTTTATATCCACCTCTTTTTAAAATGAATCGTAAAATGCAAAGAAAAATTTTTTCCATTTCGTTTTTTTTTTTTTATAAAACCCATTTTCTAGGAAAACCGATTGCGTATTTTACATGATCATTGCAGATTGCAGACTGCATTTCCAGTTAATGAGTATATACAGTCACGTGTATCCTTGCTGATTACTGGGTTGGGTGTTGGAAACTTCATTTTGCATTTGCATCTGCGGAATTTTTATTCTATTTGCTTATTTCTGCATATTTATTACAGATCTGAAGCCATGAAAAATGTGCAGCGGAAGTTAAGAAACGGAGAATTTGAAAACGCAATCAGTCTGTTGCGTGCAGCAAGGTACGTTTTGATTTGTGACTTTCCTCAAGCTCAGCGGTGATAAGAAAATTCTACTGCTTTTAGGGCTTTAACTTTTGTTTGCCTTTCTAGTTAAACTAAGAAAACTTAGTTTATAGTATATTATGTGTTGTCATAACTTGATAATTCTGTGCCTCACATGGAAACTAATTAACCTGCGCAAACACACGGCATTTAAGTTAAACTTCACGCTTAAACACCTAATTACTATAATATCAGGAGCACCGTGGTTATGTTACATTCGCTTTGCATAAGCTTGTTTTACTTATTAAGGACTTTGGAAGTTTGGCGATAAATTTTACGAGTTGGTTGTCATTTGCTTCCGCTAGTTCAGTCTACTTTTCCACCATGGAGAAATTAAGACGTAATTTAATGCAATATTTACTATAAAAGCTGCTATATTAAGACTATTCTCCCATAACTCATTTACCTTCCTTTATAAAAAAATGTTTAAACTCCAATTCACAAGTGCAGGACGGTAACATGTTCATATTTTTCTAGAAATGAGATTGTTGAGTTGTAGCTATAGTACCATAAAGACACATTTGGTTTGAGTCAAAATAAATTTAAAATTATGTCATATCACAAAACAACAACCATGAATTTATTCCATTACTTTTAATTACTTAAAATACATTTAATTATGTCTATATTTTGATTTTTCTTTATTCGCGACCCCAAAAATAATTTCATACAATGCAAGTTTTAAATTAAGATTAATTTAATATTTTGATATATTTATTTGAAATAACGTGAATATTTTGCCTTACTGATATATACAGCTGTTGGTTGAAACATTACGATAGAGTATGGGAAAAATGGTTTGTAAAGTTTGACTTTCAAGCAGAGTTATTGATAGCAAACTAAAGCCTTTGTTAAATTGATCACTTTAAATTAATTTCATAAATCACAACGTACATAGAATCGATTTGCGTAATTGTGTTTTGTGTTGGTTGTTTTGCAGAGAAGTGTGGCCTGAAGATAATTGCTTTGGGAGTAACAATATGGCACCCGAGGAGGAGTTCTTGGCTCTGCGCGACATTTTCTTTGCAGATTTAGGTGGTAAGTTGGTGGTTTTTGAAAAAATGTAAATATCCGTGTTCACCGCAATAAAAATAGTCTTATTGTTTATTACCAGCTTGTAAAACAATAGTTCAAACTGGGAACATCAGCAAATTTTTATGTGTTGAAACTTTATGTGGAGATGACATCACGAGTTGTTATTATTGTATTGTCTACCGCCGTTTATTACTTTATAATCCCAACTTATTTTCTGTGTGAATCGTCGTCAATAAAGCTTACAAAGTAATTGGTTCATATAAAACTTTAAGTGGAAGTAGAAGCCGCTGCAATAAAATACAAGTGATATGGGTTAACAAAAATGGACCTGATATAATAGAACTCATAAAGTATGGTTTTCTAAAAAGAACATGTACCATAAACACTTGATTTACTACTGCGTGGCGTCTCCATTTTGTACTTGAACTGTGTTTAGAATATTCTGCAATAAAGTAAGCCCATAAAAGGGGATGTAGTTGTTGCAGCTTTTATGGATTATGCAAAATTGAGAATCTTGATAAAAATTCATACCTGTTTACGCGGAATCCGGTTACAATGAGCTTAATTGGAGCATCTAAGATGAACCTTGAACTTTCATCAACCTTTATGCGTTTACAGGTGTTTTGTTATGATGTAAGGGTCTGTAATGCGTTTATCTTAGAAGATATTACCCAAGCAGCAAAGTTTCTTTTATAGTATTGTTCGTAATAATTTAACTTTTTAGTATACAGGTGGTTCATTAAAAATAATGTGTACTTTTTTACGACAAATTTCTTTAATATTTTAGGTACCCGCATATAAAGGCCTCATAACGAATCGCAAACTTGGTGGTGGATTATCTTGTTATCAGTTTATCACATACCACTTTTTTAAACTTATAATAAACGAGCTTGCGTCCTCTTATCTGTATGTGTGGGTCAAAGCGCTATGACATACGAGATTTTATCATCTTGAATCTTTGAAGGAGCTTGAATCGTACTCCTGTCATAGTTTGTCGTGGTTGCCTCAGGTTTTCAATTTCCTATAATCACTGTAACTACTCCGCTGTGTACAGTAGCGTAAGAAAAATTGAATTGCTGGAAGCAGTTTTAAAATAATTTCACAATCATCTAGCGGGATTCAATTTTGCCCCTCTGCAGATAAAAGAACACGGAAAATAATTTTTAAAATAATAGAAACTGCCATGTTTGTATTTGCCATAATTGCGCTAAATGTATTTATAAATAGGGTAACGTGTTTGTTTTAGTGTGGTTTTAGTTACATTCACCTCCCTGCTTTAGTTAATTAAATTTGTTTCAGTGTTAATAATCATAATAACAGGTGCCTGATGAGAAGTGCTTTATCTTTATCAACCCTAGATATATTCGATACCTCTTAATCAACCGGAGTCAATTTTCGTGATCAGATGCACACATTTATATGCACGTGTGAGATGATTTACTCACAGTCAATCGACTGTAGGCATCTTTTACCCGCACAAATTGAATATGCGCCCCTGGCGAGCCGCGGTGTAGATGACGGGGTTACCCACAACCCGTCTCGTGCGACTTGTAGTTTATTATCGGTGTGTTGATCTAATAACACGTCACTTTCCAGCCTTAGGCTTGTTTTAAGACCGAAATGTTCAGCATAGTCGCAAACTTTGCATCCTATAAACTTAATCAAGTCTCAGGAAATTATTTACGTTTTTGTCAAAAGATCCGGTTATATAAAATGAGTTGCGATTTGAGCTCTGTTTTAGCTTGAGATGACAAATCGCCTAAAAGCATACAGTAAATCAGTGTGTCTGATTAAATGAAATAGCAAAATGAAGGGCGGTGTAAACAAATAATAAAAACGACAAACTGATTTACGCTTGTTGTAACCATTGCCATTTGCTTAAGATTCTACGTGCCTATTGATTAGCGGGACAGCTTTCATGTTCATTTTATATGTAACGAATTCAATTGGAATAATTACTCCACTAATTAAATTCGGAAGGAATTATAGATGTCCATTTTGTAATGTAGAACGAACAGCTTCCGTAGAGGTAACGACCGTTCATTTCATAGTGTGGAACTGATTAAGAGTCTATATAAATCACATAAAACTGTCGGCTACATTTACACTATAAAATAACCGTTTAGAGTAAGTCATTTTTATTTTTATTCATTTGTGAACGATATCCAGTTGACGTTCTTTACAGCAGTTGATGTGGAATAATTTAAAAATTATTCGAAAGTAATAATTCAGGAAACAATAGTCATTGAGAATGTGGACTCTTGCACACCGTTATCTCGTTTCAGTTCTACAAGTAATTTTAACGATGTGAATCAAGCTGTGGTGCTTGTGTGAATTATATGGACTTGCAACTTGTAATTTAAAAAGAAATCTATTTCGTGGCCTATTTCTACAGTTTTAAATTTATAAGGATGTTATTATTGTTTACTGCTCTATATCTTATTTTTGATTGTTTTACGAGCTTTCACCTAAGAAGCAAGAATGCTAACAAGAATTCAAAATTTATAACACAATTAATTTGCAATTTTTCACAAGATTTTTGTTAAATAGTTAAATAAAATATATGATATTTGATCATATGTGAAGCCCCACGAAATTCGATCGCAAAAATTGAATATTATTGCTGTGATATCTCAATTTGCCTTGACGTGACGACAAATGTTTAGATACATTTGCAGTTTTGTAATATACAGAATTTAAAATTGTTTTGTGTTTTTCGAAGAAATTTTTATGCTGCCATTTTCATTTCGGAAAATTGACTACGCCTTTATACGTGAAATATCTTTTTTGGACCTTCTAGTTGCTCTTTAAATCTTAAAAAAGTTGTTCTGTACAGAAGACCGGTATTTAATATTTCGCTATGCTTTGTATTATTTTGACATTTTTAGCACACACGTTTGTTGTTGATGGACATTTTTTTGGGATTGTGTTTAACGTAATTTGATTCCTTTTTTAATAAAAAAGTCTTGTAAATATTTTCAGCGCTGTTCCGAGAGTTTTGGTTTTTTTTGTACAACAGCATTTTTTATAAAAAAAATTCTGTAACCATTTTGTTTATAACCTGTAAAGACTTTTGCAAATAGTAATTACATTGCACACATGGTTGAATATCCTTTTAAGGAAATAAGACTATATGCTTGGAGTATGTTAAAACAAAACAGTAATGTGGCTACGAAAACGAAGAGAGTAAATGGGATAATAAGGATTTTACAGCGTAAATATTTTAAATACGTCTATATTTTCTCGTTAAATTTATATGGGACTATCACAATACACAGAACAAATCTTGCAAGTAAATATATAAATATATGACAAGTATGTACAGTCGGTAGCAAAAACTATAATTTGCCGGGACATGAACATGAAACAATACGTACTAAGTTTTGACAAGTCGTGAAAATATTGGAAACATAACATGTTTATTAAAATAATAATTATTTACTCTTATCTTTAAATTATGTAGCTAAAATATCACACAATCATTTATGACATTAATTTGGAAAGATCGTCCCGTTTGTCTCTCTAAAGTATTAATATCTTACAATTCTTAAGTAAAAAAATCGCTCAGTCATACAAAAGTATAATTCACTTTTATCACAAGCACTTACAATCGCTTAAGTTAAGGTAGTTTCATAGAGTATCGTTCGTTCTTCGTCCACCTGTCGCAGATGTCACCACAGCTCCGTAACTCCCGGCAGACTGCTCACTTCCATGTCCTCCTGTTGTAGTCGCATGGCGGCTCGTCGCCTCTTTGTGAACCTCGCTGCCAACATCGTCAAGACGGACGCCGTCCCCAGAATCCCCACGGCAAGGATCAACATGCCGGGGTGCAGCATCTTCTGCCGTCCCTGACGATCACCCGCGCTGAACATGGACATTTCTCCAGTCGAGGCGTTCCATCGGTGTTCATGCGAAGAATTCGAATTAACGTCGACGTCTAACGTGACCGACGGCACCTCCGAGAATAAGTCGTTCAACTTATTATTGTGCTTTTCAGAAGCGTGGGGTGTGCTGTTAAAAGTCTTTTCCTTCGAGGCGATGAATAAATTGTGAGAAATCTCAGTCTTGCCGCTCTCACGATCGAGTTTATTATGGAGGGATTCCTGGGGCTCATTTGCATTCGTTAGTGTCGAGGTTTCAAGGTGACTTGCCTTCGTGCTCGTCGTTAAACTCGATGAAATTGTCGTAACAGATGATTTATCCTTTGTTTTGACAGCACTTTCTGTTATATCAACGTTACCCGTCGTTTTTATCCCGAAGATTTCGTTATTTTCCATTTCCGTCTCATTACTGATATTAGGAGATACTATTTCGTTTCGTGCGTCGTCGTCATGAGACTCCCTTTGCGTCACGAATGCTTTGAAATTAATTTCATTACGTTCGGTCTTTTTGCTCGCGAATATTTGCGGTGTCGTCAGGAGATAATTTGATGAAATTTCAGCCTCTTGCAGGTCGACTAGAAGAGTGCCCCACAATTCCGGCGGGCTAGCGCACACGATTTTTTTGTACTCGGGCTCGTCCTGACGCCTCATCCACGCGCCCAACCATTGGAGTTGGGTACAATTGATGCGATTCCCTTGAATGCGGAAAATGCGCAACTGCGGCAAAAAATGTAGCAAATCTGAGCGGATGTATTCGAGTTGTGTGAAAGACAAATCGAGCTCCTGCAATTCTCTGGAAGCCGCCAAAGCGGCGGTGTCGACAAGCAATTGCCGCGCTAATCCGGGGCTTCCGGATAAATCGAGCGTGATCAGGTGTTCCGTGGAGGACAATGGAAATGATACTTCTTTAGCCGGCGAAATAACTTCGACGCTTGACAGTCGAAGCACTTGTAGTGTCATCGAACCTGACAAGCAACCCGCTTCGAGTATTTTGATTGGATTTCTGGATATATCCAGCGTGACAAGAGAACTCAACTGAGTGAACGCTTCTTCTTCTATTACTCTAATTTTATTGTCATTAAGTAGAAGTACTTCAAGAACAGTCAAGCCTTGTAGATCTTTGCCGCAGATTTTTTCTATGTTGTTATGTTCGAGATGCAGCACTTTTAGTTTTTCCGATAAACTCTTGGGAATCTCTTTCATGTTGTTGTTAGTTAGATACAAAATAGCAAGCGAATCCAAACGACCTAAAGCATCGTCCTCGATCAGTTCAAGCCCGTTCGAATTGAAGTCGAGGAGTTGCAGCAGCGGATAAGAGTCAAGATCGCCACATCTGACTGTTTTGATCGAATTTTCAGCCAGTCGCAGGGTTCTTATGGAATGTGTTAGAGCAGCAGGTACCTGTTTGAGTCCTATTCGTGAAGCATCAACCGTTTGCAACCGCTGCCCAGTTCCCACAAGCAATACAGGTTCGCGTGATGCCCCCAATTTGGAGTTTCCTGCCAAGAGGAGACGTGCCAGACTCGGCAACTGGAGACTGCCCAGTTCCACGCGAGCCAAGCGATTCCAGGACACATCCAACTGTTGGAGTTTCGATAAACTAATGAAACATCTTTCGTTTAAAACTTCCAATCGGTTACTGCTCAGATTGAGGTGTTGCAACGATTGTAGCGGCGAAAACACTCTGTCGTCAAGAGTGGTTAAATTATTTCCGGATAAATCTAAACACTTTAAAGTGACAAGTCCACTAAAACTGCCCGAATCAATCGCGGTTAAGAAGTTAACACTGAGATTTAGTATTTCGAGATTCCGCAATGTCCTAAACGGTTCATTTTTTAACGTGGTTATCGTATTGTTAGAGAGATCCAAGGTTTGTAAACTAGTAACATTCAAGAAGGAGTTTGTTAGGTTTGTTATTGTATTTGTAGAAAGGTTAATAGATCGTAATCTAGGAAAGCCACTAAAAGTCAGATTGAGTAAATCCGGAACAACACTTCTCGTAATTGTTAACTGGGCCAGATATGGAAGTCTAATTTCCTCTTCCAATAAATTTTCGATAATCGTCTCTAATTGGCTTTCATTGAGGTTGTTGAATGTTAAGTCATGTGTTGCTTCGTCTAATTGGCTCGTGATGTTGTCTGAATAGTTCTCGCACGCAACGCTCGTGTGATAAATCGCGGACATTTGCAGGACATCTCGGGGGTGACTTCTGCAGGTGCACATGGTGGGACACGCGCCCGATTGTACCGCAGCAGCAAGCACAAGAATTAGCACCAGGTGCGTCATTTCTTAACCGTCACATGCCCGCAGAAGCGCTCACGTTTCACTGGAATGTGCACGAATTTTCCGGCATCAGACTGGGAAGGGGTTCACGCCACGACTGGACCCACTGCCTTCGAGCTGCCCACTGACATTCTGGTAGGCGGCAGGCGCCCCGACGTTCGACCCAGTGACGACGCGCGCGCCCCGATGCGCCGTCGGAACATGCACCATCGCCGACTAAATGATATTTTCTTTATAGCTTTCCTCGTCTAAACAAACACAAAACTTAATATGCATTTCACGAGCTGACTTCTGTTGCCAAGTCGTCTTCGTCTTCCGCTGTGCTTTCGATGTCGAGGAATATTTGCGAATCAAGTTTCAGATGTGTCTCTGGTATTTGCGTGTCGATGATTCGAGTTTTTGCTTTCCGCGCTTATTCATTTAATAGTTGCATTTTTTCCAGTATCATTCAGAGGAACACTTTGCGCTTCGTGTGTCCACCACGTTTTTAATTTAATCAAATCGCCTCGTTCGTGTTACAATCAAATTAATTAATCAAAAATTAAATACAAACGCAGAAAGGAGGAGGAAAAATCTTTGTCTTTGGTGAGCGCGGTTCAGTCACCGTTACGTTAAATTTCACTGATGAACTGTTATTGCAGAGCGGTCATGTTTTCATTTCAATCAAGTCCGACGTAATACTGTTTTCTGTCAGACGTATTTTAACGTAATCTTATTTTCTACTTTACTTGTAATTTCCTTTGTTTTAAATTACTCCGCTTTTTGTGAAGGAATCCTGAAAAATCAACTTTTTTGCAATCACCAAGAAGGAGCTTCTGTACAAAATCTCTATCATTTTTTAAGACCGGTTATTCAAGGAATGTAATTTTTATAAAATTGTTTAGTCGATACATAATTGCTAAAGAAATTCATACTAATTTGTTAATAAATGTTTAATTTGAACTTAATAATTACAATGTTATGAAAAAAGTGAGATTATCAAAAATAAATGAAAATTTTACAATTGGATCTTGTTATCCGAACTGATTAATGTTTTTTAACTCTTAGAGCAGTTTTTTTCTTGTATCAGCTTTTTAAACTTACGTGAATATGTTTTTTTCGCAATAGGAGTATTAATGTAACGCTTTTCCCATACTGAATGGACTAAGGAATTCTTCATATTTATAGAAGTTTTAGCTTTTTGGTCTCTGAGGACGACTGTTTGAACTACCAGGGTATTTGGCGTATAAGTGGTTCGAATTAATGAGACTCTGCTGTGGATTTCCAGGTAATACTTAATTAACGAAATGAAACTCC
>QDEB01035272.1:5243-16973 GCA_004193795.1 Asbolus verrucosus | reverse complement strand
AATTATTTGACAAAAAAGCAGCCCCTGTGGACTTAGTCCCAATCAATTTATTGAAATAAAAAAATGAAATGACAAAATTTAATTTTGCAGTCGTCGTTTGACATTTGATTTTATTTGCAATTTAACTTAAACTACTCACTTTGCAAATGCAAAGCCTCGAAGATTTACCGCACTAACATGACGTAAAAGCCGGCATTTTAACGACTTTTAAACAACTTTGTGCGGGTATTTTGTGTTGCATACATTTTAATGAATAAAAGCCTTAATCACACCGCCATCTCCATAATTTACAACGATATGGCAAGTTTGAGCAGCACTCGAAGTATTACGAAAAAATTGGAAAAGTTTTAAATTATTGTTTTCAAAATTACGCAATAATTTTTGTATGGGTAAGCACCGTGCAGGACAGCTTTCAGCGTCATAATTGTAGCCCTACGTCTCAAGAAATGCGTTATTGGACTTGCAAATTGTAGATAAAGTTTGGTGGAGAAATCAGTGAATTTGAGTTCAAAGTATGTACAGCACAATAATTACATGTTAATGAAACAAACCTAGTTGCTGGGGCTGTATTTCGATTTAGTTTACAGTTTCCCGGTAGGAATAGAACACTCTAAAACAGGCATTCCATAAATTAAATTGTACTAATTAATTATTGCATGCTAGTGCTCAAATTAGAAATGTAGATGTTTTGTCAAGCATAACCGCAGACGCTTCCCTGCAGTACAAATTGTTATGTTGTTAAATAATCCATTAAACCATTATTTTATCATATTTGTACATCCCTGTTAATAAATAATGTATTCTGCAGCCAACAAGAATGAAATGGTTACTGTTATTTATTACTTGAATGCATTTTACCTTGTGGCATCCAATTCCGGAAATAGTATTTAGGCAATATCAAGTTTCGATGCATGAAGCTGATTTAAGTACCCTGTATTCATAAAGTGTAGGTGCTTTTGCAAACTGAGTACGTAATGGCCCTTGGAACGGATTTTCTCATCAGCGGAGGTGTTTTTATCCCTCATTCCTGATTTGGTTTAAAAAGCTCATTCAGAATAATAACCCTGTACTAGGTATAAGATAATTTAATTCGTCTGTAGATATAGTAATTAAAGGATTGCCGTTACAATTAATTTCGAACAATTAATTTCAAACGAGTGGCAATTGTAATTCCTTGACCTCCGTGCTTTATGACACCACTTCGAAGACCCTTTCTCGCCCTTAATTAGTATCTTTGAGCCGAATATACGACCAACTATTTCGATAATGGCCCTCTGCAATTGCTCACATAAAGTCTCCCCGGTGTACTTAAAGATAAGTAACCGGTGTACAAGTCCTCAATATGTAATTATGTAATCCTGTGAAGCATAGCAACCCACGAAACACCCCTACGAAAGTCAAACAGGAAGGCAAATGGTCTCTTAACTTGGTAGTTGATGGTGATGTATCACTAGTCAGAACTTGAACATTTGTCACTGTTGGTTGTTGGTATCTCCATAAGGCACTTAAATAATGAATAGCGAATAAAAGATCGATAGCTCCTAAATAAATGTGTGTTCAAAGATTTACACACTTCGTGGCACTGATAAATACACTTTGCCGTATAAAGTGAATTACAGGATGCCAAATTTTNNGTATTCGTTGATGTATACGTTTTTTCAGCTTTTCTAAATAGAATGTTTAATTTTGTTAATTGTTGGAAATTGTTGAAGTCTTTTCTTTTTGTTGCAGGAAAAATGCACTTTTTATCTTGAGGAAAATAAAATTTTGTTGGCATATTGATTAATACAAATGGAGACGTTACGTAACAGAACATATTGAAATGCGATAAGAAATCCAAAGAAATTACAATTTTAAATGTAAAAAGTTTTTACGATAATATCCGAACTTTATTCCAACTCTTTTCAATGATAAAACCGACGAGGGAAATTGGAAGTTTTTTGATTCACGAAAATGTTTATAACCGAACCTCATTTTCCTAAGTATTAAAAGTTTTAAAACATATTTTTATACATCTACATCTCAAATGCATTAGTTTAACTCTCTCTTCGCTATCTGCTCAACAAATTTTTTAGTCGGTTGCATGCAGAAAAGCGAAATTAATAAATTAAATTTGTGGTAATGTAATAGACATAAAATTATTACTTTTGTTTATGATTAAATTTACAAGAACCTTCACTTCATATTCTATTACGCTTTGCAGACACATTTATAAAGCTTTAACCTTTAAGTCATTTCATGCTTAGTTTTCCACAAAATCTCACCGGAGAACTACTACTTTACCCTTCTCCGTCTTACATTATCACCTTAATAACTAATGCACTGCAGTAACTATATACTGCAGAGATACAAATGAACAGTTTTATTGAATGTAACATTTAAAATGTACATACATACTATGTGTTTCATTCGTGTATTTATGTGGAATAATAAACTGGTTTAAAACGAATTGGCAGGATCCAAAATCTGGTATTAAAGATAATAATTTCTCTCGAGAGAAAAAAGTAGTCTTAAAAATAAAATTAATTAGACAAAGGTTCCACGGTAAGAGAGAAAGTGGCCACGGTATTGCACGATTTCATTAGTAGCCAAAATTACACCCCATTAACCCTTAATACCGAAGTGTTTGATATCAACATCTAGAATGAAAGGCGTAGAATGGAAAAACAAAATAAAAACGATCCCATTGAAAATTCTATTTTAAATTAAATTTGCGTGACTGAGAAAATTTAATACAATATATCGCAAGACTGGATCGTCTTTGCCGTTCGGCATGGAGTGATAATGACTAGAAATTGTAGAAAGTTTATATTAAAAAATCCCTTGATTAGAACCACCATTGCGTACAATCTTAACGAATAATATTTAACTATAAGCGCATCCACATGTGTTACCCTAAGGGGGGATAATATTATCCAAACACATAACCACATATTATACACTGCGAAAAATGTTGAAAAAGAATTGAAGTATGTGTTTACAATATCCCTTGTAAGTTATAACCAAAGTTAGATCAAATGTCAGAATAGTTTTGGCCATCTACAAAATATAAGGTGTTCTTCTCTTTATTCACTTAAATTTCAAAAGTAGCACAAAGTTACCTCATTTTACAGTATAAAAACAGAAACATTACTCTATCTGTATACGTTCACACCCAATCAATTTAAAAATTCGAAAAAACTATCGAACTCTGTC
Organism: Asbolus verrucosus; assembly: GCA_004193795.1. Taxonomy (NCBI): domain Eukaryota; kingdom Metazoa; phylum Arthropoda; class Insecta; order Coleoptera; family Tenebrionidae; genus Asbolus; species Asbolus verrucosus. The sequence continues at coordinate 13,778 of QDEB01035272.1, read as the reverse complement.
ATCTTGTAATTATATTCATCTTATCCACCGAAAACCGGATCAGTGATGAAGTAATTGTAATAACAAAAATCACTTGAGAAAGTTGAAAATGAAAAACTTTTTGTGTCGATTTTGTATTGATTTATTTTCACATAATGAGTGTTAAGTATGCCAGTACATAAATTAGATTATTCGATATTTAGATATCCAGCAACATTCTATGTTTTTGTTATCTTTGTTTCTTTTCTTTTATTTCTCTTCATCAAGTTCATTTTTTACTCTCATTATAGGAAAACGAATTTCTAATTTCTAGTTTATAGGTTACAAATTGTATTTCAGCAGATTAGATACATTTAATTTCTCTCAATTTCTCTCGAATTGTAGTTCACCGCCAGCAACCATCATTAATGATTAATCACGCAAAATCCATTTCAATTTCATTGTTGTTTTTATAAATAAAAATGAAAAAGTGGTTAAGTTATCTGAATCCTAAAAAATACAGAAGTGGTTGTATGAATTAAAGTGTCCTTCAACATTTTTAATTTGCTCACTTGGTTTTCTCTAAAGGGAACTACAAAAATCTGTTGTATTATTAAAAGATGAGGTCACATAATTTGGAGCTATTTATTAGCGGTTTATGTGATCNNCAAGATATTAATAACACTTTTTGATTGTTAATATTTGAGTAAACTAAATAGGTTGGCAAAAAACATTAAAGAATTCTTGAACTCACTTTTGGTTCATAAAGTTAGTCCTACCTATTGTGGGTTCAATCACCAAACAGCCTACACATACAGATAACTGTTATAATATAAATTTGCATAATCTCATTCAAAAATAATACGGCAGGGTTCCCACTTACCTGGAAAAGCAGGGAATTTTCATAATACTTCTAAAAATCAAGGAAAGTCTGAACCTAGACATGAATTTTTATTCAGAATTGCCTACTTGGTTGGGTTACTCTTTCTAGACATTGCAACATAAAATGTCAAAGAATTTTGGAGGTCAAAACTAGTGGGAACTCTACAAAAGTACAATAATTATTTATTATTGTTAAAAAAATTACTCAGATATGGAATTCAAAAGATGAGACCCACTCTTTGGCTGAGTTGAAATTTGCAGTTGCGATGCCTAAATTGTTTTATACAATAATTTTTGTTCATTACTTTCATTAGACTCAGCGCTTGAAAAATATGACAGGTTAATCAAATAACAACTTCCAAAAGTGTTCCAAGAGACGTTGACCTTGCCCGTTTAAAAAAGAATTTTAATTTAACTGAGCCAGAACAATAATTAAATTTGAACACCGAAATAATTAGTAATCCGACACTCATTTGGGCAGGCAAAGTCAACATTAACAAGAGCAACGTAAAACCTTCAGTTTTGACTGTGAAATTAATTGTTTTAACGCTGTTTTTACACTTCCTTTTAATTATAAAATCATGCTATAAGAGAATTGAAAAATTTAATTTTGAAAGTAAAGAGCTATGGAGTAAAGGAGAAATTAGATTTTAAGTGTTGGAAAGCTTTCGCAAGATAATTACTACATTCGAACTGCCAATGCTAAGAATATAAAATCAATATCACAGTAGGTTCATATTAGCAACAAAAATTTGTGAAATGACAAAATTTTTAAAGATTCCGTTTGAGTTAATAAACGATTTTTCATAACCATATTTCAACAAGCATCACGGGCGAAAGTGCTGAGAGTTCTCACTCAGTTATAAATGATAAATCCATCCCTCTATCAGCGGTGGTGACGATAGCACATTAAGTTGAAGTACATCGTTGTCCCATATTTCACTTCACCCTTCGTAACTATGTGCATAAAATAAGGGAAACCCTACAATAGCATTAAACCTGCTAAACAGCAGTATGATTACCATTCGTAGTTATGTCGAACGAACAATAAAAGAATGATAAAAAGTAATTGGCAATTATAATTTCATTTGTAGAGATAGCAAAAGTGCAGGCAATCGGAAAAATTCCTCCCAAAGATGTAAAATACGTGGACATTTACAGAGAGAAACCTATCAAAGTCACTGTGAAAGTTCTGGTTCCAGTAAGAGAACATCCGAAGGTAAAAATCGCAAAATCAAATTAGTAAACTTGAAATTTCCGTTGTCTCTCTTATAGTTTAACTTTGTCGGAAAACTTCTTGGTCCTAAAGGAAATTCAATGAAGCGTCTACAGGAAGAAACCATGTGCAAAATGGCCGTTTTAGGTAAAGGGTCAATGAAAGACAGGCAGAAAGAAGACGAACTTCGCAACTCTCTGGACCCAAAATACGCTCACTTGTGCGATGATCTTCACGTGGAAATATCGGCGTTGGGACCGCCAGCCGAGGCTCACGCCCGCATCGCTTTCGCATTAGCGGAAGTTCGAAAATACTTAATTCCAGACAACAACGATAACATCCGACAAGAACAAATGCGAGAAATGGAAATTATGACGTCTTCCGATATACCTATCGAAGAACCGAGAAGTTCCAGACGAGCTCCCGGAATTATTCGTGGTAAATTTCACTCTCTCCCGTTCTTATTAAATTCGACTAAAATTTATCGGTTCAGCTGCCATCCCTCGGCCTCCAGTCGCTATGCGGACCGCAACTAGAACTCCGGTGGTCACTCCAAGAGTGATGCCAGCAAAAACCAAGATTATGTCGATATTGGACCGAGCGCGGATCGCCATGGAAGAAAGTTACGGATTTGAAGACCCATATGAGCCGCCAGAAGCAGTTTATGAACCATATTCGACTTCGGTTTCACATTCGAGGTCGTACTCCAGCCATCATTATGAACCTGACTACGAACCAGAGTATTATAGAGAAAGTTCCAGTTCTTACGGTAAGTTAATTGGCTTTCTTCTTGTTAAAAACTACGTATAATTAAAATTTTAAAACAACTTGAAATTCAATAATTTAATAAGTTAAAAAAATAAATAAACCAAATAACTTAAACAACACGTTGTCATTTAAAGAGTCCTCTTTTTAAACCAATCTCGTTTAAAACAACCGAATCGTGTAATAAAATGAAAGATCGACTCTTTAATTATCCTAATTTAATTTATTGTGCCTCTAATATGTTTTTAAACGATTGTGTACAGAACCATCGCAGCGGTGGAAGTCTTATAAGACTGCAAGTTCGTCAACTTCTCGTCACAGTGACACTACTCGTTATCGCACCTCTCCCTACACTCGCCCAAATAAATAAGTTTAGCGCTGAATTTAACTAACAGTATGTTTTCTCATATTACCTAACTGTTATTTATCAACGTCTTGATAACAAAATGCCATTACCTTGTAAAAAAGAAGTACACAGATCTGGGTATTTATAATTTTTGAAATAACAATTATGTGTCAGTTATTTCTAATTTATTCGAGAGTGAGTATTATATTTTTTTAAAAAATGCGGATTTTGCTGCAATAAAAGACAGAGTGTCAGATTTGGTTTCATTTTTATCAAAACCTCATTAAATAATATTATGTAATTTAATAGAAAACAATAAACGATTATTTAATTCTGACATTAATATAAGCGTAAAATTTTATGTGCATCATAAAAAAAGTTAATGTAACAAATTCAGAATGTAAAATGGGCTATTCTTTAAGAAACCAGTGCAAGAAAACACGTAATCTTGTAATCTTACAGAATAGCTCGATAAAATTTAATGTAGATGTTTAGATTATATCACCATAGTTTCAAGTAAAATGTATCGTGTTCTCAATAAATTTCAAATAGGACCAAATATTTTTCGTTAATTCCCTTGTTAATATTATCTTAAATTTCTAGTGCACATACAACTTTTCATCCAGGTAAAGTATTAAACCTTAACATTTTAAATATCAATTAAACTGCGCTAATTTAATAATTAAATAATTGTTTAATTTATTTTAATCCTAAACCGTATTGCATGTTATTTTTTTTTAAACATTTGATTTATGTACCTATATAAATCTTTGGTTTTATGTTATTTAATCACATTTCGTGTTCGTCATGAATTTATGTTTTTACACCATCAAATTTTGGAGAAAAGCATTTAAATTACATGACCTGTCTTCGTTAATATTTCCATATTTATTTCTTTTCAACTTCATTTTGTTCTTGTTAGTTTTTTTCTTTAGTACTGATTATTGTTACTGTTTCAGGTTTGTGACGTTTGGCTCCATCTGGAAAAAATACTTAATACTTGTGATGTGATATTTATGGCTGTGATAATAATAAACACAAATTCGCTTAAAAATTTAATGGTTGTCTCATTTATCTGCCGATTAAACTTCATCCATGCCACTGAAGTTGTCACAATAGCAACCTTATTTGGTGAAATTCAGAAGATGTGAAGATAACAAGATCGACATCATTACCTATATGACAACATATTAAGATAGAAAAATTGTAGACATATTCCTTTGACTGATTCAGTCTGTTGTGTACATTTTTCGTTCTCGCAAAATAGCGAAAATTTCAACGATAAAAATTTTGAAACTGCTTTTTAAACCTACAATAGAAAAACAATGTGTAACCTCATGAACATGGAGAAAAACTAAAGCAAAGAAAGAACTATTGAAACAGATCTGTTTTTTAGCCTACATGTTGAGCAAGGTCGAAAAAACGAAATCAGCAAAATCAGAGGAATATACAAATTCTGTCGTAAATTTTAAATACAGAGACTGTATACGACATAGATCTGGACAGGATCAAAGTAGATATACAAACAAAAGAAAACCGAATTATTACGGCTTCTAATCTAAAGTGACAAGTGCAAAACGCAGACTGTGAGATAGATTTAAGACCAAGAAATTTAAGGAGGATTCCATCAACTACTAGGCACAAAAGTCCAAAAGGAGTGCGAACGTGAAAAGCAGTTTTTGAGGAAAAATGGAATAGTGTACTATAAGCAATTATATGTATTCATGTATAGAAAACTAACTCCACTCTATGACATTACATTCAAGAAATACACTATTTTAATGGAGCATTATGGTTGCAAATAGAATATTGTTAGGACTGCGGACGCCACTGTATTCCTGCATCCACTATCCAGAAACGACATCACAACGAACATTGTTGCACCTACAGCAAACACTGCAGGTCCGAAACGCCATTTTTTTTACGATTATGCTAGACCACACCAAGATGTTTTAGTCATGTGGGCTGTTGCAAAAGAACAATTTCAACATCTATCAGCAAGACCTCCGGACCTCAAATTAAAATGTTTGGATTGCTTCACAGTTTGTTTGAATTTGATTATGACAATTCAAATTAATTTTTTGTTTTTCATGTATTATTAAAAAATGTATGATTGTTAATAAACATTTTTAAATATCCAAGAACTCACACAACTGCAACTTGCTTAGGCAATATCCCCTAATTGTGGTTGCTAGTTCATTCATACCGTTACATTTTTGGAAATACAACATTTGAAAATTTCAAGTTATTGTTCGAAAACAATTTGCTTTCTAACAGTTGAATACTTATGAACCCTGCGTATTGATCATTTCCTTCAACATCTAGAGGATTCTTTCAGCGGTCATTTTTGAATTAATGGGCTGTTTTAAAGTTGGAATGTGGCATAAGTTTTTGAATAAACTCTAGTTATCATCGAACAGTAAAAAATAAATAGGTTATTTAAAAAAGAGTAGTCAGATTATGTCAGTCCATTACTTTTGTCTTCTTAAAATAAATGTGTGGATATTTGGTTTATAAGGCTACATGTTTCCATGTTTAACGGAATTAGTCAGCGTAAATGGATTTTTATTTAATACTTAAATAGGGCAATTATTAACACTTACATTGTACTGGCATATATTTGCCTTTGAAATTAATTATTATCATTTGTAATATAATAAGTGAAGTGAGTTGACGAGTTGTCATCATAAAAACTGAAAACAAAACTTTTGAGTTTTGTGATAACTAGTCGTAAAGAAGGTCATCGAGATGTATTTCAGTGCCAATTTCACGAAAACAAAGAAATGTCGGATTGACAGGACCTGTTGAAGTATTAATAACTGATAATACTATGACAAGGGGTATTATCTCTGTAATATTGTCCTGATTGGTCGGAATTTGAAGAAAGGGTGTAATTTCGTTTGTTCAAATCACGTGGTTAAGTTGTCACTTTAACAATTTTTGACATGTTTTGGGCCAGTGAAACTACGCTATTTTTCATATTCTAACCAATCAAAACAATACCACATTATGGTATTATTAGTTANNTATAATTTTTCTTCTTCATTGCGATTCGTTATCATCACAAAACTCGACGATACGCATTCGTTGTGTTCTCAGTTATATGATGATAACACTTCTGAAAATCAAAGAGAAAAGTTATCGATAATCTTTACACAAGGGTGAATTTTAGACGAAATATTTATATAAAACTTAATGGGGAAAATAGAACTATTGGTAGAAACTCTATTACTTAACTAGTACCACATAAAAAGGTGAATAGAAACTAATGTTATTGTATCTTTACAATAAAAATATTGGAAAAAAACAAATGTATAACACAATTTAACTACCTACCTAAATAGAAGCTCAGGAAATCAACATGAAAGCCACATAATGTGACATTGGAATACAAAATTAACTACAAGATGTCAAGATAACATACAGAAAGATTTTCACTGAGAAAATTCGCTATTTATACAATTCAGTGTAAATTAACATGCACTAGATCAAAAATATAAATTAGTTTGAAGTCTAATAATACTAAATTTATTAAACAAAAATTAAATTAATTATTTGGATTGAAAATATTAAAACATTATAATTCAACAAACCAATTTAAACATATTATGCACAACTAATTAAACAATATCTAACTAAATAACACTTGTTAACGTTTTGTTTAAATCTATTGTATACAATTGGAAGAATCATGATAATTTCTTCTCAAGCAAACCAAAAACATTTTAATCGCATAGTTTAAGAATCTTTCAGTGACTGGACAATCTCGGAGTTAAAAATAATCAAATTGGCACAAGACTAAACAATGAGTAAACAAGTCTTAAGGTTTAAAATCCACAAACATGGGTAATTAAACATTCTATCCAGAATCAGTCTTAAGATTCAGTCTTAATCGGTTATTTGTTTTGTAAACACTATCACATCATCAAAATCACAGTACCAACATCATAGCATTTTTTATATACTGTATCAATTGTATCAATAATACCAAAAACCAGCTATTAATAATAATAATTATTATTATTATAATTATAATAATAATTAATAATACCAAAAACTATTATTAACCTATGTATAATATTTCATTTCCTATTTAACCAATTAAAATAACTATCGTTGCCTTATAAGTACAAATAAAAATAACGATCACATTTAAATAAACATATTAGCCTTACATCCGAAAACTTAAACAACTGATTTAACATACATTGGATTTTTGAAATCTGTAACAACAATTCGACTTTGAGGATTAAAGCATATACCCCAAGGTGCTTTCCATTCAATCTGTGCTATGTCATGTTGGTCCCAATCAATGCTGAATAAATAATCATGTTGACGAAAGGCTTGGATGCGATAATTCATCGTGTCTGCCACGACTATATGGCCCTTATCATCGCATATGACTCCTTGGGGTTTTACGAACTGTTTTGGTCCACGCCCTTTTTCTCCCAAAATTTGAGCGTTTTTCAAATTTTTGTCGACGATCACGATGCGATGATTGTAATTATCTGTGACCACCACATCGCCTGTGGGAGTGAAACAAACGCCTCGAGGACTGGCAAGTATTTTCAGCGGCTCCGTTAATGTCAACTTCCAGTTCTCATCGTAGCCGAACTTGCCAATGAAAACTCCTTCATTGGAAAAAAGCTGGATCCGGTGGTTGCGACCGTCCGAAACCACAATGTATCCTCGACAATTGCAAGCAACGTCCCAAGGGAAACGAAACTGCCCGTTTTCCTTTCCGTATTTACCGAATGATAAAATGAAGCTGCCCGTCATGCTGAAAATCTGGACGCGGTTATTTGCCTTGTCGGCCACGACAATATGATTGAAAGGATTAACAGCGACTCCTGCAGGTTTATGAAACTGTCCCCATCCGGTACCAAACCTGCCAAATTCGCGCAGAAAACGTCCAGATGAATCGAAAACTCGAATGCAATTATTCCAGTAATCCGACACGATTATTTGACCCAAACTATTGCAACATACGCCCCAGCAAAACTTCAAAGGATCTCTCGCATGCTGTTGCCCGTTATTTAGTGATCTGATCGGTGTCGACCTGTTGACGATAACTTCGCGGTTCAAACCGTACACAGGACGACTATTAAAATTCAAATTCAGCTCCAAGCCCAGGAGATGATTTACATCAAGCATAGAAAACTCAAGATAAGATCTTATAGGGTAGTTGACATTCATTCTTGGCATTATCTTGCCTAAAGAATTGATCGCGGCGAGTAAGCTGTTGTTGTCTATTGTAAAGTGGAAGTACTCATTTTCGCAGGGCGAAAGACTAATGGATCGAACCGTTCTTATTTCATCATACGCTTTCTCGTTCGCTACTATAAATTCACTATTCACCTTTGCATCT
>QDEB01035251.1:0-13668 GCA_004193795.1 Asbolus verrucosus | reverse complement strand
ATAGTTCAGGAAAGCTCTTGCAAATTACCATAATTTATGTATATTTTGACACTTTTTTTCTCGAAAATCCGTTGACCAAAGCGAGGCGTTTTTTGTGTTGAGATCAGAAATAAAGATAAGACTGACATGCAGTTCCTGAGCTCTCGTAAATACATCTGTCTCGATGTAAAAGCTTCAGCAAGGTTTGAGTTTGGAAAATTTATGACTAATATAAATCTCCGTACTGGTTTTAGATTTCACTGCTAAATCCCCGATAAATCATCGTCGATTTTTACTCCACAACTTTTTTCTCTCCGACTGTTAAGCGATCGCATTAAGGCGGACGCGGCAAAATTTCGACTTAATTCGTGGGTACGCCGCAATTTTTCTCCGGGTGTAACCATAAATTAAGCCACCACGTTTAATTCCAAATTAATTAATCTGCCTACAAATGTGAACTAATTTATAGGATTTTTTGCCGCAATCCGAGCTTTCTATCCGCATAATTACTTGCGCTAACGATATAATCAGAGAAGTGACCAACAAGAAGAAATGAATGGAGAGCAAGTTCTGTGATCAAATTTCCTAGTACATAAAGTAAAGACATGGGTTGCTGCTCGGCAATGGTAGCACCGCTAACTTGATGGATGCGGCGCTCGTATCGATGCCCGTCTTCCATTAATTATAACGAAAGGACGTGATCGCCATGGGCGCTACTCGCGCACACCCATCCTCTGCGAATTCGAAAAAAATGGTACCCCGCGATAAGCATTATGTTCGAAAATGAATCGATCGAGAAACCCGCGGCGATCCTCCGCTCCGCAGGAGAAAACATTAAACCGAATTGATAACGCCCGGCCGATTTGTCAGACGTTGCGGTGGAAATGGGCCCGGATCGGGCAGGTCCGGCGTCCCGGAAAAATCCGGGCGCGATCATCGGAGCGACTCTTTGTCGGCCATCTCTTTCGGTTCTGTAAAAGGCGAGAGTGAAAGGATTTGTTTGGATCGCCCACAGTCTTCGGCACGTGGAATCAACGTATAAGATGTCATTATTACGGTGATCGAAATCGTAGTTTATCACATAATTATTAGAGTGGCATGACTTTCTTTGCCTCCGGCCCTGTGAATTCTTACACACTGGCAAGTGGACGAAATGGAGCAAATAGAATCGATTCCGTGCGGTTCTGCAGCGGTGCCCAAGATGCAATTCGGCATAACGAAGCGCGTTTCAAGGTCAACGGACTCCTTACATTGTTGCATGTGTACCACGACTTTTGGCGCGCTGTGACATAACCACTATAATTAGAAAAAAATAAAGTTGTCATGTGCCCAGACGCTGTAGGTAGATTATAAATGTTAATTTACATAAACAAACATAATTTGTAACGTTGTTATTAATTATATTTTATAATAATAAGCATGAAATGAAAACCTGTTCTAAAATTAAAGAGATCGAAGTCGAAAACCGTTAGAGGCGAGAGAAATTAAAAAAAAAATACTACAACGAAATTTTGATTAGAGTCAGTCGGTTAAGTTCAATGTAAGACTAAACAGCACGCATAGATACCATCTACAGACAGATTAGTATTTAGATAAGCTTGCGATAAGATCAAGTTTAAAGTTTTATTATATCTACAGAGCATTTAATTTTATGGGCATTTCTCAAATAACACTGTAGTTCATAAGAGTTTGAAAATGGAAAATGTAGGTTACAAATTTAGTTTGAATTCGGCGGTTTATCCGTTTCAATCTCGCTGAAAACAACAGGAATTGTTAGTTCTTTTGCCAGAAAACATCTTCTTGTCTGTTTGATTTAATTTCCATTTCCAAACCACTGAAGTCTAAAAGATGGAATCTAAATTCCAGCGAAAAGAATGGGACAATTGTTCGATAGACCACTCCCAAACATAAATGAAACGAATAAAACAGTCAAAGAGAAAAAGGTAGCAATGTAAGTTAATGGAGGCTGTCAAAATATGTATATACAGTAAGATCTTGAGAAAAAAAAGATATGAAGAAATGATGAAAAGAGGAGCTAAATGTTACAGAGGTATAATTTTGTGAAGCACTTGTTAAAGATAAAGATTTTAGCAAAGAAGAAAAGAAATAAGAGAAAAAGATCGATTTGATAACTGTGTTATAGAGCAAATAAAAATCCATCAAAATACGTAAAAGAACAATTCTGTTAATGAAAATATGGGGAAACGAACAAATCCAAAAACAGAAAAAGAACTGGGATAAAAAGTATTTTGGAAATGGAGAAATGCAAAGAAATAGGAAGTGTGGCAAAATAACGATTTAGCCAAAATATGACCCCAAAATAACAACATTGCTAAAATAGCAGCCGAAACAGGTTTTCCACTGATGGACTGAAACTCGAAATCTAAGTTTTGCATGCACTAGCTCGAGTTTTGAGTGATTTATGCGTCTTTTGTCAATAAATCGTTAAAAAATAAGAACCTAACAGTGTGCAAGTTGTAAAAAAATGAAGAAGTATTGTGTGTATACATTAAGTTACCGTTTTCGAGATGGGTGGGCCATGGAGTGGGCACAACATAAATTTCAGTGGGCAGTGACCCAAGCCCACCCCTAGCGACACAGCAAAATTCTGGAAAATGCAGAGCTATGCAACCAAATATTCACTAGCAGACACAATTTTTCTTCAAGCCGCATCGAATGAGAATTTATTAATGTGCTCCCTAGCTCCCAGAGAATCCTCCATTCGTAGTTTCACTTTTCTGATTCTGTGGATTCCGTTAGCCATAAAACATGAAATAATTTTTTTCACCGCAGAGGCTTCAACTGTGTGAAATGTAGCTTTGAGTAGAAACCGCAGTTTAATTATCAACTAGTCGTTTTAGCTCTGTAATGTCCATATGATTAGTTGTAAAATTTAAAATTAGGTATAATGATTGGCTTAATCATCGTTCATAAATCTCGGACGGAGCTTACGGAATGGAGCAAAGGTAATAAATTTGCAACTGTAAAACTAATTTCGAAGTTCGAGTTACCCAAACCTATAATAACGCAGCATTAGTAGATCATTAAAAGTAACAGGCAAGAACGAGAAAAAAGTGTGTACTACCCAAAGTGAGAAAATTCCCATTCAAGGCGATTTTATTAAAAATAATGAAACCTTATTTACAGCTTTTTTCAAGCGCGGTAACAAGCCGGTAATAAACAAGAATTTAATGGTTGCACGACATCGTTAGATCACTTCTTGTCCGCTTAAAGGCGCAACTTGTGATTAATTCGTGATTATTAGCGCCAGCGTTCCCAGCAGCGGCCGTTTTTTCGGTGGGAATCGGCCAGCGCGACTCCCAGATTTGGCCGAGTGGAAATCTGACAGGTTGACACGAGATTTTCGTCAGTCGCGTTCTCTGAAATCCTCAGCCGGCTTAGCATAAATAATTAGAGTTTCTAAAAGTCTCCTATGTAAGGTAATAGGCAAAAAGTGGGTTGACAGGCTGGAAACAGGAAATAATTACGCATGCGAGGTAGATGTTCTTATTATCTGGAATCACGGAGCGAAATTGAGTCGACGTTCTACGATAATTAATAAAATTTGATCGATTATAAACCGGATAATTTCACATTTTTTTTTATCGATGCCTCCTAAACCGTGGGTGATACAATGGCGAAATCTACCTAAAACAAAATGTAAATAACACACTAAGGTAATAACAGAGTGCGAATTTTTAGGTCGTCATAAATTATATGTAATTATTGCAAGAAATTCGCGGAACTCGACCCTATGTTAATGTTAATGTTAATTTGTAATAAAGCTGTTGTTTATAAATTCATCCTAGCCTACGCAAGGCAGATGGGACGACCAGAGCTGGAGCCAAGTGAGAATAATTAAATTATACAACCACGTGCTGAATTCATTTAAATATGTGATGGCGATTGCTAATGCCGTCATATTTATTACATCTTCACCCGAGATTCGTCCAATATTGGAACGGCTTTCCGCTTTAATCCGGGTTTTCCGGTGCAGTGATGTACCGTTTGCTCTTAATTAGAATTTTTAGAGAAATATGGCGCTCATCAGCAATTTAATTTAATTTAATGACGCGCAGTAAAGTCGAAACTTATGATTTTAGAGGCTCCATCATAAACTGGGGCGTCTCTTCAGGTGTGCGGAACATTGGCTTTTTAATAAATTAATGTTCTGTTCTCTAGAGGCGGGGCGGTTGTTACAAAGAGTGAACTGAACTTTGCATCTTGTAGAGAGTACGATGTTAACGCAATTCCAGTATTTTGATTAAAGTTGAAGTCATTTTTGGTGAAATTAAAAGAGGAAAATTCAGAGGCTCCAGCTCAATTGCACTGTTACACTAATTCAACAATTAATTAATTAATCAATAATTTAAGGATAAAATCAAAATTATTTTGGCCGAATTGCTTTAAGGAAGAATAGTTTCTTACAAATAATATACAGAGTGTTACGTAAGGTGCATTCGAGCAATTCTTTCAAAAATGTTTAATTTGAATAATTTTCAGTTTGATGTTTTTGAAAAATAAACTTATTTTAGACACCAAATTATGTCTAAATACGAGATTTCTGATTGTTTTATATTTTCATTTATTATTATAAATGAAATGCAAACTGTGACAGTTCGAGCAATGCCCCGACAAAGAAGTTGTTGAAGATAAAATAATTAAATAATTTCGTTTTTGATTTTCTTTTTGAAAAAGATGCGCCACTGCAATAACGAAATTTCGACCGGGTCGTTATGCAGAAAGAAATGTTTACACTGCTTAAGCAAATCATTCAAATGAGTTGGCAATGATCATGTAAATTTGTTTTGTATTTTGTCCGAGTGGGCGTTAGTGACAAATGAATTTCAATTATTTACTGTCAAATTAATTTGCTCTTGTTAATTAATACTCACTAATTATCGCCGGTAAAATATTTGAGACTTATAAAAGCATCAAAAACAAATTATTCTTGATTGTCAGAAGTCAAATTAACGAGAGCGATTTAATTTGACAGTAAATAATAAGAATCCATTTACCATCAACACCTACTTGATCGGGATTAAAATCCGCCTAAACAGAGGTGCGATTTTGAAAAAAACCCAAGTCAAAATTCAACTTTTTGCCACCGTCGAGGTGAATATCTGCTCCGATTCGAGAATTTTCCACATCCTAGTTGATGAATAATAATCGTTCATTATGGGAGCGAAAAAAAGACCAGGATGTAAGCCAAATAGTTATCTGTGAGCATACCTACTAATAACGATCTGTTTTTTTTTCTAAATCCACCATGTAATTATAGCATAAATGATGTCTATAGAGAGATCAAAACTGATTGACCATGCTACTTGAAGTTACTCGGATGGAATCCTAACGAGCCAGATTTTTGTCAAATTTATCAACCAGTGGCGTCCGTGGAGACTTCAACGTTAGGTCAGAACGCTGATTTTCTTGCACGATCGAATTCCGGCTGAAAAAGTCTTCGTGTCACGAAGGCTTAGTGTGAATTATTAGTAATAACGACATTAGCTCGTGATCGAGTTCTTTCGGTGTGTTAACCGATTTCCTAAATTTCTCTTGTCTAAGACGGAAGCCTGCTCGGCACGCACGAGTCTCTAGACCGAATTAATTGTCAGCGGCCATTATCTGAAGTCGTGCTTTCTTCAAAATAATCCGTCGACATGAATTTATAGGGAATTTATAATAAAATTACTGGAGGATAATATGCACTTTATTATAATGTAAACGTTGTATGGTGCAGCAGAAGAATACGCTTCTACTCATTTTAATTACTATCATTAAATGTAATCGTCTGCAGTTTATTATATCTGATCATAGAGTAGGGCTATTACTGCATTGTTGGCATAAGCAGAGCCGTATGGTCAGCTTATTTATAGGTTGGCTCTGTGCTTCCGAAAACTAATTACGACCGCTGAAAAAAGCAAATATTGACTGAAAGGTCAGCTTTCAGGAGTGGCCGCACTCTTCCTACCGATGGCGCAATCCCATTGCGAAAACTTCCAAGAAAATCGATAATAATTACAAATTCACCATGTAATTAGAATCACAGTTTCCTGATTTTCAGCGGATTTTTCGGTCGTTGCTATCTCAGTTCCTGAGATTAATTGTGGCACGAATGGTAGTCGAAGTCATGCTTAAGGAGCTTGTAATTATTGCACTCTTAATAATACGGTGTAGGATCGATTTTATTATTGATTTCATGTCGGCATGTACGTTTTTATCAAGGCGGAGGAATCTCGAATGCACATCCAATGTCGTCTTTCTCTGAAATAATAATATTTAAGGTTGGATTCCCGAATTTCAATTGCTCAGACAACAGAGGCGCCTCGCTTTTTACCATCGGTCGGGAATTTTTCGCACGCCTATGGAAAAAAGCGACCACTTTTAACGATGGGTTCTCCGACGGCTCCCATCGAAGAAAACGCTCCATTTTGAAGTTTTTTCACAAGTTTTGCGATTATTGAGGCTGCAGCATGACGAGAGACTGATCACGGTGGAATTACGTTTTAAAAGTATTTCAGAATTGATGAAATTATCTCGAAATTACTGAAATTATATTGATATTATTAAGATAATCTTATATTAATGGAATTATGGAATTAACTTTCGAGTTATTTTCAATTTTCCTAGGGTATAATGAATGCTTAGTTATAAAATTTAACCATAACTGGCAACAGTGATTTAAGGCAACGCATCTTTTTTCAATTTTTTGGTTCCGTCGAAACGGAATGTTCATGTTAAAATTATTTATCTCAAAAAAGATGCTTTCACAGTTGTTAATATTTCCTAAATAATAATCTTCACACGTTGAAAGTTGATTTTATTAAAAAAGAAAAAAAGTTATGAGTACTAATAATTTTAAATTTATAATTTTTTCACTTATTATGGAGTTATAAGATTAACTGTCAAAGTTTAGTTCAAAAACACTGTGTTTAGAAAACGTCTGTCGAAAGTAGAAATATAAAAAAATCATGCAATGCTAGAACAAGTAGGTTGTTAAATAAGCTACAAAATTGTCGAAATACATAAATATAAATTTTGGTATGTAGAACCATTATACACAGTGAAACAAAAAATTGAACAATCTAGTGTCGAAAATATTCAATCTATTTTAAAAAATAAAACGTTAAATAAAACGGTTTCATAAATGCAGCGACTCGACATTTGTTGCCTTTTTTGTAAATGTTGGTTCTCGTCACAGTTGTGTATTTAATTTTTATTTTGTTTAAATTTGATCTTATTGAGAATTTGTCTAATTTGGAGCAGCAAGTAAAAAGTAAAATTTTCGATTCCATACTTCATGAAGGACCTACCTACCCTCGTGGAGTGTTTGAGTTTTAATATCGTTTAAGACGGACGTAATCAAAAAATAAATATTTCTGACGTATTTTGCTGTTCTAAATTAGCTTCAAAAATTTAAAGCACAATTTTTCAAATAAGACAAATGTAGACGACAATACAACAAACGGAAATTTTGATTTTGATTTTTGATAGATTTTACTGAGAAGCTGTACTGTAATTACGAAGCAAAAATAAAATATTTTGCAATTTCAGTTTCAACACATTTATCACCTTAAAGTAGTTTTGTGAAGACCGAACGATGTTAAACATTTCGGTTTGATGTTGTACAGATTTAAATTAATAAAAAAGTGTTCTTTTGGATTATTTTGTTGTTTTGAAGTAACTTCTGAGGTCTGAACTGTATTGGAGAATTTTGTGAAGACCGTTTTAGAATAATAATATTGGAATTGACTAGATTACTGACAATAAAAATTCAATTATTTTGGAATTGGTAAAATATCTTTTCAATTTCGTTTAGTCATCTTGGCATTTTAAGAATTCTCTAGTTTAACTGTTAATTATTTTTGCAATAATTTTTAACAGTAATAGTAAAACGTAACTTCAATTTTTAAAATTTTTGGACAATGGCTTCAGAAAAATGTATGTTTGTCAGTATGCAGACGGTGACATTAGAATTAGTGAAATTATTACTAATTTGTCCAACAGTCTATGAAATATTAGAATTTTTGTCGAAAGAACATTTAATAAAAGAGCAATTTCACATCTAATTTGTGAAAATGGAGGACTTCTGCAAACTTGGTCGAACCATCGAAATGAGTCAACCGACACCTTAAAAGAACTTTCGGCGTAATGTTAACATAATTCATATTCAGTTATTCACATTTTATTGGAGACATTTTAAAAAGGACAAGTTGCCATCGAAGGAAATTCAGACTTGTAGCAAATCGAAAACGGTCAGGAATTCAGCGATAAAATAACTCAAAACATTATTATTTGCCATTATTACGATGTAGACAAGGTAAAATCACTGACCTGACTCTATATGCAGCTCTTAACGACGCTCGTAAATTTATTGGTATATAATTTTTAACCCATGGCAAGGCCCCTGTCGTTTACCATGTAAATTATGGAACGATATTTATAATAAAATTATGTTCATCACCTAAGGAAGGACGCTTATTAAATCTTCCACACTTCGAAATTAGTCAGGTGCTCATTTTTGTAATTATTACGTGTAACATCCTCATGGCGTTTTCGTAATTCTAATTGATTGCCGCAGCAGTGAGGCCCCGAAAACTGTTAAAAGAACACACAGAATTAATTATTTCCTCTGTCCCTCTCCTCGACACTTTTAATGGTACACTTTCTACACAAATCCGAATGGTTAATTTAGCCATAGTCTCGGATCCATTATACTCCTGATACGTATCTCTCACCGGGAGCATTAAAGATGGCCATTATCCGGTCACTAATAGCCAATTTGTCATGTGGTAAAAAGATGAAAGTGTGTCTAATCCGCGTAGATGCCGCGGCCACGATTGCCAACCCAATTTCGGCGGTTTCGCAACGAGGAAAGTTCGGGCCGATTTCGATGAGTTTCGGCGATGGCGGAAGTTTCCACCGGCCGACCTGAACGGGGGACCTGCGACGCTAACAAACCAAAGAAACAGTTGCACATGACAGGAAGGCGAGCAAATAGAACGGCTATGCAGTCCGCCCAGTTTTAATCACGAATAACAACAAATTCCTCGGGTTCAGTCGAGCAAGCAGCATCCCAGGCGGCAGACACCGAGAAAACTCTTCCTCAACGGTACATGCGCGGGTTTTTGCTGGAAATTATTAGTTAGCGATAGGGTGAGCTGAGGCTACTGCAACCTTTAGATGATATTCGGTTAATTGCTATTTTTAAATGCCAGATATAATAGGCAGGAAGGAGGGGTCACGTAATGAATTATCTTGTTAGACTGGAGGTTCGATAGCGGGAAGTCTTGCCTCTTTGATCAATGTAACGAGGAGTACGATGATATTTATTTGCAACAGAAGTGTCCATTATTTGCGATATGCAAACGGAAACACCCAACTTGGAACAATACAGTTATTTCATTAATTTAACAGCACTCTGATATTAACAGTAAATGGGATACTGAAATGGTAATAAATTGCCGACTGCTATTACGGAAAAATGCGGGAAAAGGTCGCGGAAATAACTTCAGGTTCATTATTGCTCCACCGCGAACACCTGTCAAATATAACTTAGCATTTTCTGCATTATTCAGAATTTAAAACTTTCTCTCTCGCACATTACTGAAAAGGGTTCAGATCGGTGCGTAACCACTCGCACGCATTCACAGTAATAGAACCACTTTCCCATTAGTGGAATATATGGATGATGCACTTAATCCAAATGGAACCACTTTCTCTGCTTTTCTCAAATCGCCTCCCAAAAGAGTTGTAGTTCATCAAAAGTGTTAAAATTAAGAAGCAAAGTTATAGCAGGTTACCGAGTCACAATCCGCTGACCACTAGCTGTGACCATTGTGACCAGAGCGATTTACAGTTAGCGGATTCTGGTCTCGCATTGTTCTGCATCGGACGGCCGTTTTTTCAGTTCCTGAAAGCCAAGGCTTCAGGAGGGCTTACGCAAGAGCGATCGTGAACTCAATCCGACCGATGAACTGAAGCCTGGCGTGTGATTACTGTAACGATCGTTAATGTTAATTTAATTGTCCGCTGGCGCAAGCGATAATTGAAGTTATCATTGAACCCGCGATTCTTTCCGCTTCTTTCGGGCGCAAAAGTGTCGTCTCTTCAGCTGCGTTTCAATCAAGTGGGGACCAACAACAATTAGAACGAGATCTTGCAGCGCTTGGTCTTGGCGAACCATCGATTTCCACAAAATTTACGCATCCGTTAACTCGTTTTATTTGTTTGGTCTGGCTGTGAGTGGATTCGTTTGTTCGAGTTTGATAATCTTTCTGAGTTCCGAGGAAGTTTGCAGCTGAGCGGAGTCGGTTGGAATGTCCGACCATTCAGAGGTTCAGGGAATCGGTTTGTGGATAATGACAGTCGTAAGCCTCTCTTTGATTTCCAGTCTATTACTTGAATTTTTAACAACGGCAGTGCTGAAAATATCCTTTGTCCCATTTGCATTATGAAGAGGAAAGGCAAAAATTACAGTCCAGTGGATTTTGACTTGAAAACCGAAGGGCATGCGGAATCAGAAATTTGCAAAAATTTGCGAAAAAGTGAAGAACATAAAAAAGCAAGGTGAAATGAAGAAAAGGCGACGAAATAAAAATCGCAGAAGAAAGGTTGTTGCACGTCGAAACAATTTCGGACAAGCCCAGGAGCAAATCGAAGACGCTTTTCCTTTCACACTGTTAATGCACAATGACGAGATGCACTTGCAATGGCCATTAGCCCGAATGCGGTAATAAAACCGAACTGTGACGGTGGATGAAAGTATTTTTTGAAGAGTAAAAGAGAAAATTGCGGGATGACTGATGATTTTTGCTGGCACTCATTCTTTATTCCGTGCATGTTCGGAGGTGATGACAGGCGATCTTCATTGATAGTGAATAACTAATGCGTCGTATCAAAGCTCTAATTGGATAACTGTACTATTGTTTTCTCTGTTTGTTTCGTATCTGGCGGTATTAGCGTCGTTATAGATAACACACGTTGTAAATTCACGACGAATTTATTTACGGAAATGTAAAATAAATTTAATAACTCGCATGATTTACGTCGCAGCGATAAAACTCGCCTAAAACTTATCATAACGATGTCTCTAATATGAATATCAGTCACATCAAAAGTTAAGTTTATTACATTCCATTAATTCTGAACCGTAAAACACTTCATCACTGCCAACAAAGTGGCTTAATTGCGATTTATTAAAGAAAAAATTTTTTTGATCTGGTAAGTGCACAAGCTACGTGGAACGTGATTAAGAAATTCTTCGATTCGATCGGGAAAAATCGACTTAACGACAACGGTTATCACCATTACGGCTTTACAGTTAAGTGATTTGAGAAAGGACATGGTATGACTGGATATTCGGCCGTAACACAATAGAGGAAGACACCCACAACTCGTCCGAATCGCTTGACATATGATAATCGACAATTATATTCAAATCACAGCCGATTTCTATTTCTGCGAATCAGAAAAAACCGACAGCGGTGCCACCTACCGGCCGAAGCGCTCGCCGATTCTGCA
This sequence comes from Asbolus verrucosus, assembly GCA_004193795.1. Classification (NCBI taxonomy): domain Eukaryota; kingdom Metazoa; phylum Arthropoda; class Insecta; order Coleoptera; family Tenebrionidae; genus Asbolus; species Asbolus verrucosus. The sequence continues at coordinate 2,166 of QDEB01035251.1, read as the reverse complement.
AGCGTGCACTTACGTAATAAATAGGTACAGGTGTACGCGGGTCAGAGGTTACTAGATCTAGATATCTAAAAGAAAGAGTCCGACTATTTATATCCTGCGCTGGATTATACAGCACTAATGTCTGGCACTGCCATGCGTCTTCGAGCTCGGACATGCTTTGCATGTCAGCCGCATATCTGCAACATGTCCGAAATTCCGTTAGGAACTGGACACGGGAAAAATCACGTCGCCGAGACCACGCTCCAGAAAATCGCTGGAATTTTTCCTGTAGACACCATGAATAATTATTTTGCCCGGCAGAATCTAATTCTAATGCTAGTCGCCCTCAGTAGTTCTTGGTGTTATCTGCGAGCGCGCCGCTGCCTCTCCAGCCTAGCCGCCGGCTCAGCGGGCGCCTCAGGGCTCCGCTTGCGCGCCTCTGCTAATCGCTTTTCGCCACCTCCCAGTCGAAAGCTGTTTTCTCCGATGTCGCGGCGTTTTTTTCTCGTCAGAGATGACAGTGGCGAGCGACAAAAAGCGGCCGATAGTGGATCGTCTATTTTGCGTCGGTTTCTCTTTCGGTCGAAATGCGATCAGGATGCGTGCGAAAGTGGATCACGCACGCTTCCACTTCTTGCACGGCGATCGAGTTATGTTGTCGGATTCAATACACGCATTATTACTATTATTACGGGCGTTTTTAGCTCGAGTCCGCTCTTATTAAGCTAATGGGCAATAAAAGCTGGCCGGTTGTAAGGTTGGTAGCGAGGCGGTAAATCCGTTTAGTATACAGCGTATTTACGACTTTGATTGGCACCCGTGAGCGCGATTGATAAATGATCGAACAATAAAGATGCTCGCAACTTTCCCTGCATGTAGTAAACTTGTTTACTACTGCCAACACAAAAAATAAACTGCTGCCTACTCGATACTTAAATTTTTTATGCAAACCATTATCTCCGCAAGAATTTGTCTGTGGGCTTTTATTGGGTTGATGCGTGTTTGCTTTCTTCTGAAGAAGAGCTTCCGCTAATTACGAAACGCCGGTGTGGGTGGGCTGCAGCGTAGGGTAAGTCCGCGACAGATGCACCACGTTTTGTAATCTAGGAATTGTACCATTCCTTTTATGCTGGAATAATTTGAACCAGTTCATATACTCACCAATGCATTAAGACAAATTTAAAACGAAAAAGTCCACCTATCCTCAACATTTTTGGTTTTTCTTCAAAATGCCGCGTAACTTATCTTTTGTGACAATAGGTGCAATTTTTGGAGTCATTTTACAGCTATAAGTCTAAGAATTTTTAGAAAAATTGAATCTGTGATGTGACTGCAAAATAAATTTAGGACTAAATTTCCAAAAAAATGGTGCTTTTAAAATTCTCAAAAAAATTCTCAAAAATATGTGTTGTAGCATGAGACATCCTTAATAGATAGAGCAAATTGCATATTGACCTCAAGAAATGTAACAAATTTTTTAATCAGACTATAATATTGTTAATTTATGGTATAAAAATTATGAGCAACAAATTATATGAAACAAATTAATGTAAAAATATACAAAAAAGGAAATTCTACGACACAAATTATTGCGTTTTTTATGAGAAGACTATCGAATTCTGCTGAAGCAGAATGAACTTTAGTTTTTATTATGTGTCTGTCGCGCTTTTTCAAAGTATATGCTTTTGGATATTCGTTGATAAAAGAATATAAAACACAAGAAAAATTGTTAAATGGATGTTCAAAAAGGAAATGAATGCAAAAAATGTGGAATAAAAAGAAAATTTTGCTCTGCTAAGATAAAATGTAAAGTTAGTTTGCAAAAAAACGTCATCCTTTATGTTCTAGAATCTAATTTCCTTACGATTCTGGGTCTAAGGTCATATTATATGTATTTGATATTTTATGGAAGGAAGTCTTGATTAGTAAACTGATTAGAAGAATTCTTATGCTATATTGAGGCAGGGATTAGTCACGGAAAGTAAAATTTTATGTTACTTTATATAGTGCTTCATAAACAAGGTATGTTTTAAAAATTTATAACTTTCCTTGGAATCAAGACCTCATTTTCAAATTTCAGATGACAAATGGAATTTAAGAAAGCATAAAATGTAAAAAAACCAACAGAAAAAAACAAAGAATATATTAGAAAAAATAAATAGGTGTTTAACAGTATTACATAACAGA
>QDEB01035229.1:18903-29572 GCA_004193795.1 Asbolus verrucosus | reverse complement strand
CGGCAAATTGGTAATAAATTATTTAAGGTGCAGGTTATAATAAAAAATTACATATTACCAGGCCTTTTTTTTAATGACACGTATCCAATTCTATGAATTTCAATTTAAGCTTATGAACAGGGATCTGATTTCAATATATGGTTTATTTTCGCCAGAAGTGACGTCAGTTTTTGTTTATTACAGTATATTTTAAAATTTTTTAAAGGTGTATTTTTTATGGAAATATTAACATTAAAAATACGAAAACTACCTTTCTTTAAAGTGTTTTATTTTTTAAAGTTTCATGTTAGGTAACAGAACCCTTAAAATTAAAAACAATTATTTTTCAAAAATATACCACATTTGCAGGTACCCTTCAGTTGCTAAAAATTGACGTTGTTTATTGAGGAGAAGCTTAAGTGATATTATAATTTTGAAATTGACGTTTAAATCACCAATTTCTTATTTTTTACTTATTTTAAATAACAATTGTGGGTCTCATACCGTGAGAAACATTTCAGTATTTGTTCCATGCGACTGTAAACAATAAATTTAAAACATTTGATGAGTAATATACATTAATCAAAATTTAAGCAAACAAACTGATTAGTTATTTTTTTTAAATTCTATTTTTAATGGATATAACCTAATTTATTTTTGATTACAAAATAATTTGAAGCTATAATCGGAAAACCATAATACGATTGTTATGTATGTAGAATGAAATCTAAAAATTTTGAAACAGTCTCTGTTAATTGTCTTTCTTCTTCTCTAAACTTACTACATTTTCTTAATTGCACAGAATTTTTGTTAAAAATTGAGAGGAAATAATTTTATACTTCGTTACTGATATTTTTTTTAAGTATAAGTTATAGTAACACTCAGTAATGAAAAACAGAAGATGTCATTAATATTTTTAATAATCTGTTGCTCATTTTTTATTTTTTTATTTGATTTGTTTCACTAAACTTTTTTGAAATTTATTTTTTAAATTTAGAACCGAAAAGTAAATAAAATCTCAAGTGTTACTGTTTGGTCAAATTTTAGTCTAAGAGACAAAAATATATGGGAAAAATGCATTTTAAAACATTAATACAGTGATAATTTTTTGTATTTTGTAATAATGTTTGAAGTTGAGATTGTTAATGTTTTCCAAATATTCATTTTTAACAAATGTGAAATAAAATACATTTTCAAAACATTATAGAAATTAATAATATGTTGTTTGGAAAGAAGTTGTCTTCACTTTTCATCGAACCGGTACAAAATTTGAATTGGAATGAATTGGATGGAATTTTCTAATGCAAACGTTTGTTTTTTTATGCTTTGTAATTTATTTGTTTTTTTGGACACTTGACATATATCACCCAATATACAAAGTGAATGACAAATTTCGTCTCGAATTCTAGTGCTTTTAATTATTTTTGTTTAATGGTATTAAGAAACACATAATGTTCAATAACTTTAAAAACTCTACAGTCTGAGATCAAAACATTCTATAAAAACATTTTATGTTACATTGTTACTGCAATAGCAGTCAACTCTTGTTTTTTAAACAGAATATTATTTTTTGGGGTCTTTAGTAAATATTTTTATTAATTTTTTTAAAATTGAATTCAGATTGATAAAATAAATTGAAAATGTCACGTAACATTTCTTGAATTTCTTCTTAATTTCTTTCTTCGTTATGAAATTAACAAACTTTTACCGACTTGTAACCTTTTTAGGATACACTTATGAATTAGATTTTACAATCTGTCTATTAAAAACGTCATTTGAGAAACAAGATTTGACTGTCACTTGTGCAAAAACATGACGTCTAAAAGAATTTTTTTTTCTTCAGGCTGGAATTTTTAAAGTTATAAAATATTACTTGTTGCTTTATACTATAAAAAAATAGTAATAACAACTCGGAGCTGATTTCGTCTTCCACCAGGTATATATGTATCGACGGCGCTATCTGCCAAAAATATTTAATCCAAGAAACATCTAAATCATATCAAATATTAGTCACCCTAAATCTTCAGTACTTTTCGTTTTAAGAACTAAACAAAGCGTCATGTACATATGTAAAAAAAAATGCAAATATCGCCGAGAAAATCGACAAAAGCTGAACTCTCTAATGAAAGCGATGTAAATAATTAAGTACTAATACTATGCTGACATTTATTATATACTGTCATAAAGCACAGTAACTTGGATTCAACTTCCAAATTTTAATAATAAAATACTATGCATGTGGTAACGTAATTCACAACAAAACAAAGCATATTACAAAATATTCTCATAAAAAATATAATTAGTGTTTTTATTTATTTATTCCTCTAATTCTCCATATTTTGTTTCATAATGTACCTGTTACTCGCCCATTTTTCAAAATATTTTCCTATCCACTGTAAATTATTATTGCTTCCTTTTCCCTCTCTTCGTCATTATCATTTACCTTTTTGTAGTTGTTGTAGGTGGTGAATTTGATGCAACTTCCCACTGATGTTTTTTTCTCAACAAGAACTTTACTTCGTTCATTTTTTTCTCAATTTTTTTTGTGAATTGTTAAAATACTATCCCAAGAAATTCGATCTGCTATGCCGCTGTGTCATTTCCACTGCGTAGGCGTAAATTGTAGCACTCCACTTTCAAGAATATCCATAATTCGGAGCCACATGTGAGATGAATAATAACAGTAGTAGGGTTAATTGGATCGGGTCTATCAATTTAAAATTAAAAGGGCATCAATAATGAAATTTACCCGGCGCCTCCACCATCGAAATTGCGAAGTATCCTCTCGTACTTGTGCTTGATTAAAGAACGACAAACTATCTACAGTTAGATGTATGGACTGAATTTAAATAAAGAATACCCGCACAAAGTGTCAAAAGGGCTAATTCGGGAACATGAGGGCGAAGTTCTCTTTGCTTAGATTACTTACTGTAGTAAGTCAGAGGAGCCTACTACATTCCTCGATTTAATTTTAGGCCTTAGCGCACGTCGTAACACTCCAATTAAACAGTTGCTTATTAATTTGACGTCTGGCTATTACAAGCTCTCAGATTTTTAAGTGCGGTCTGAATCTCGTAATTAATTCGACTAGAACTTGGTGGTGGCTTTCACATTGATAATAAATTTCATCAGTTTGAAATTTTAAATTTTCCAGACGAAACTGAACAGTTTGGCATGTGTATGTGGGTACAATTATGATAGTAAATCCTATGTTATTTTTGGCAGTGTATGTCGACTTTCAGATTTCGAATATATTTTTTTTTTGGTAAACTTGAAGATGTATGTACTGTATGAGAGATTTCAATATTACTATATTTAATATATATGGACCCTGGAACAAAATATTCTAATTCTTTATTGGATGCTGTAGGTTTCAAAATTATTGAAGTAATAACAAGACTAACGCTGAATATTTTATCTTTATTAGTATTCGATAATCAGGAAACACAAGAATGCTGCGTTAAAAGTGTTGGTATATCTGATCAAGACTTAATTTATTGTTTTACTACTTAAAATATTAGATTTAATCCTCCAGTATGTATATATTTAAGTAGTTACGCCAGATTTACGCAAGAGTTGAAAAGAATGCCGTTGTAATGTCGATGAACAAATAATGATAAATAATAATAAACATTTGATAACAAAGCAGTAGAACACTGTAATTATTATAAATCGTTAACGAGCTACACTAATGTAGCAATTAAAATGAAAAATGTGCGTATTTGGATATAAATTAGGCTAATAAGGATCCTCAAGTGGTCTGGCAAAAAATTTAAATACAGTAAAGCAAACTGGATTACGCCATCATTAAATACCGTTAACCAAATTAATGATTTTTTTATAAACAGTATTCCAACGTTAACAGTTACTCGGGAAACAAAGAAATTAATTGATTTTTACAATAATTATAAATTTGTAAACAAAAATAAATCACTTTAACGTTTAAGTTTAGATTTGTTGATGTTGAAATAGTCGCAAAAACTATTCGAAATGTCAATGTTGTAACCAGTTTCAAAGGTTTCTCACCCAAACAGTTTGAAAGACCAGTAAATATATTACCTACTGTATCGAAAATTTTAGAAAGTTTTATTTGCACAGTTAAAAACGTTTTGCCTATCTATCAATCTGATTTTCGAAAAAAATATAGTTGTGAAACGCTTCTTTTGAGGGTAATGGATGATATTTTAAGTTAGATTAAATCCACGAAAATGTTTATTGTTTACCAAAAAAACTCAAGTTAATCACATTAAAAAAACTGGTCTACAGATATACATATAAAAAATGTACCAGTTGCATTTGTACATATAGCTACAAATTTAGGATTAATAATAGAAAAAAAGACTAATTTATTCAGCAAATGTCCATACATATTCAAAAATCGAATGTGGCATTGNNTCACTTTCATATGAAATGCACCACCCAGTAAAAATAACGCTACGATTTTGAAACTTTGGAAAAATAATTCTTTATTGTAGTATATGAAACGATCGAGGTATCAGCCAAAAAAATAAACTCCTTACTGTTTTTGTACATTAGTTTTGTCACCGAGTTTGAATATATTTTTTTAGCTTTAAAAAATATACACTAAGTAATTATCAGTTGTCATTTTTTCTCAAAATCAACGCTATACAATGTCTTCAGTCAGACAACATCGAAATTTTTCCCTTATCTCTCATTTTGATAGGGGCTGGCTAATCGGTATCAAAGAGGCATGTTTTTCTTTTTGTGAAATTGGTAGAAGAATAAATTGAAATCACACCACAGTTGCACGAATATGGTCTGCGTGGTTTGAAGAAGGCAACGTCTGTCAGAAGACCTTGCAGCAGCATCGTTCGTGAAGATCGACTTCTTAGGCAGATGGCCATACGAGGTGCCGAATGGTGTTTTTCAGCAGGATAATGGAAGACCTCATATTGCAAACCTCACAAGAGGTTATTTGTAGCAAACACAGTTGCAAATGTTGTCTTGATCTGCACGTTCACCGGACTTATCGCCGATTGAACATGTTTGAGATATGATAGGTAGATCAAGAATATTACCAAGGCCCCCTGACAACTTGGATGACCTCCGACACTACTTGAGGTTGCGTGGACTGAAATACCATCTTATACAAAGCATGCCACGACGAGCAAATGCTTGCATTACTGCACGTGGTGATGTTACTTATTATTAAGTTTTTCTTGGTTAAAGTTAATATTTTTTTGGCTGATGCTTCCATCGTTTCTTACACTATCATAAAGAATTATTTTATCAAAATTACAAAATCGTATTTCACAGAAGCTTAAAGATCTAGAGTGGCGGCCCAATATGACAGGTTTAAGCTTTGGTGTTTGTATTTTTATCATAAACTTTTTGCCAACATATACGAGTATATCCGATATACTTATATGGCAAGATTCAATCTAGTGCTGTATTCAAAATTTGAATTTGAGCAATAAAAGTCAAATCATAATCCACTTTCTCAGGACAACTTTGTAGAAAATAGTTTTTCTTATAACAGCAACTGATATTAAATAGTTATTTATATACCAAAGGAGCATCATTTCTTACCGCGGGTGAAGTTTAATCCCCGACGCCCACCGAAGGTTAAAATACTTTATCTCCCGTCACCAAGCAATATGTTTCTTTGTTTCCTAAATGAAGGGAGCAAAATCACATTTTCTAGTTAATGAGTAGAAAAAATTTATTATTACCCCGATTTAGAAGGGCTGTTTATAAGCAAAACATTTAATAATCAGGAATCTTATATTGATTAAGCATTTTTGTTTATTGCTCTTATTTTTCATGAAATAAGTTTTTTTTTTATCTACGTAAATATTGGAGTTAATGCTTCTTCTTTTTCACGTTGTTTTTTGCATTGTTCTAACAAGGTTTAAGTGAGAGAACAGGAGATATTTGGAAAACCGAACATCCATCTGAACTTCGCTCTGTTTTGATTACAGATTCGATTATACGTAAATTTAATTTTAATCTCTTCGTCTTCTTAATCAAAATAAAGATTATTATTACGAACTTGACTCACCGCCACCACTTAAGGATACAGACGGTTTCCTCGAACGCTCTCGACTAGGAGCTGTTCACCCATCTCCAGCGGATTTTTTGCCGTTGTAAATGATTCCCGAAGCCGTAACAAGCGAGCCAGGTTGAGAGGATCAAATTGGGGAGGTAGACCCTAATTGAAACGAAATCTATAAGTAGCGGATGAAGACATGAAGAGACAAGCCTTAAACTTCCACAACTAAACATTTATTGGGGGGATTGGGTTGCGACCGGTTAACTGTGATGTTTACAGATGAATTTCGCCGTAATTTCATCTTGTGGAGATCGTATTTCTTGGGAGCCAACCGTTCGACTCATCCTCCGCATTTTTTCCTCCTTTCTCGCGTAACGTTGGTCTTTTTGATCTTTTAAACGTTCGCGCCTCGTTTGTTTTATAGCAGGTGCTCTGTTTTGTACTCCGCCTCGCTGTACTTTGAAACTTCGCTATCGAGAAACTTTGATTTTTTTATGCTTCACAATCACCAATAAAACAGTTCGTTACGTCTAAATCGCGTAAAGAGAATATCCAGTTTCCCAGTTATGTTATTTCTTTAATGTTTTCGTCTTGTTTAGTTGATGCCATTATTATTCCCTCTGTTATCTGACTTTGTTTGGAATCCCGTGTTTATGTTTATTTTGCATCTTTTATGTTTTTTTTTTTGCGCAATAGCGATTTTTCTCTTCGTTACATAGATATTTCAGTACTGTGAAATTCAGCCTCATTAGGAAAATATCAAAACGTTTTTTTCTGCTGTCCTCTTCTTCCACTTACCTTGTCCTTTGTATTGTTATCTGATACGGTTTATGTACAATTTCGCGGCTGTTAACACAAACAGGGGTAAATTCAGCGACAGTTGTTTAAATTGGCTGAATTTACCTCAAAAATTAATTAAGAAAATGCAAGGAAAGCGTGACCTTTATTCCGACATGATGACAATCAGCGGCTTCTCGTGGCCCGCATAAAAGCTGTAATTAGCAATTTGAAATGAGAATTGTTACCCCATCCGCACCCCAAATCTGGCTTTAAACGATTATCATCCAGTCGGTTGAGTGGAGAGCCACTTCGTGTACATAAATAAAGACTACTTTTAGGGCCAATGTCTGTTTGTTATGTACCAGACCAGGAAAATCCCATTATCCTAGTTGGAAATCCCTTCTTTTTCCCCACCGCCATGTGTAAAGTGTAATTTCTCGCCTCTTCGTTCCGATTAACTCGGTTCAGAAATTCAAATAAACTCCATAACCATGAAATATGAGCAAAGTACGTTTTCTCTGTTGTTAGCGATTAAGCAAATGTTGCGTTTAGAGGGACGATTTATACAGGAAACAGAACAAAAGTACATATTTAGACATTGATTTAATAAAAAATATATATTGATATAATCGAAAAGCTTTTTCTTGAGGCATTTTGCAGCATTAATTTTATAATTTTAACACAACTTTAAAAGTGCGTCTTACCCCTACAATTTGTTCAAAATAAATGAATAAATTTGTGTGAAATCGAGTGCGACTGTCGGCAGCTTTTGTCGAATTTTGTGGAGGACATGAAAGAGACATTTAAATAAACTTTATATCTGCGAAATATAAGCAAATTATGTTTCTAATGGTCGCGATCAGAGCGAGGATTTGTAAAAAAATCATAACCACAATGTAAAAATTGCAATATAAAAGTAGTCACATTATATAAAAACTTCATTCAACGACTGCGAGAATTATTGGCGACTATTTTTAGTTTTCGATTTCTAGTAATAAAATTTCTGGTTTTATGTAAAATGCAAGAAGCCATTACTGCGGAGCCTTGTTATTATGGTTTATTATATTTTATATAAAATTTAGGATTAACATAAACTTTATTATCGTGTAAACCAGTCTTACTCTGAATATTTTCGCCTCCTAATTGAATTAATTCTTTTAGCAAATGAAATATTTATATTCCTATATTTGTGAAATGCAAGCAGTTTCTTGTCATTTCAACTTTATGATCCACGCCGAAATCAGAGTTTATAATGTTGAAAAATATCATAACTGAAACTTTTAAGCTTTTTTTTATCGCATTTGAAATTCATAGTAGCGTAATTCTTGGTTCTTATTTTGTGTTATATCTGTTTATGCTGTTTTCATTTTGTAAATCTTACTGTCACTTTCCTTTACCTTGTCGTTCCTCATGATTGATGAATTCTCTGGATTTCGTCACATTTTCTTGTTAAATCTCGGGGATATATTTTGTCGTGTTTTTATACGTTTCAGCCTCTGTTATATCCGACATTTGATGTTATCCACTGTCTTCGCATTTTTTTTTTGTGTAAATCGATTTCTTGATTAACATTTTATTCTTTTTAGCCTGTTGTTAACAGCTTTTTTATTACCTTTACTCAGATGCCCTTAATATAGTTTTCTCTTTCATTGATGCGTGTTCTTCATACATCATTGCTCCCTTTCTAACTCTATTCTTATTTTACGTCTTTTTGCTTTTTCAATTGTAACTTTTGAGATTGATTTTTCCAGTCTAAAGGGCGATTTTATATATTTGTTCTCCACTGATTGCACTCACTTCTTGTTGTTCCTAATCCTCACTTTTGTAATTTTCTTTGCTTCATGTGTGCATTTTCTGCTCTGTTGTCTTGAAATTGGATTCTCAGATAAACATCGTTCAAAGTTTTATTATGATCTAAAGGTTAAATCTAGGAACTCGTGTTTGGCTTTTCAAAAAACCATTTTCTGTAATTTGAAAGTATCATAATGTTTTGATGAAAAAGATTATCCTTTGATTGTTTAGCAAACTTAAAAAAATGTAATAAAACTTTATCACTAAACATCCAGTTGGATTAGTATCCTCTCAATCATGTGATTAAATTAATTCTAGTTTGATATTTGGTGCTTGTGTAAATGTACCTTAAATGCAGTTTTATGTTTTAATACCGACTCAGAGTGTCACTTTCATAAAATATACAAAAGAAATTAACATTTAGTAACAGTTATTCCTATCTATTCTAGCGCTTGTTCATAGCAATTGTGAATGACGACTACGTTAACGATTTTACGTCTTCGACTCCTTTCTCCAACTACTTCTGTTCCTTTGTTATACATTATAGTTCTAATCTTAATTGTTTCATGGCAGTTTCTATTTAGAAATTTTATTTTTCCGTACCTTTCTCTTATTTTATTCATTAGATTATTTTTACTCGTGTTCTTATTTCTTTCGACAGATTTTGTTCTTTTCGCCCTGTCAAATTATGTATACAGAAAATATATGAACTTTTTTCTGTTTCAATGGACCCTTTTATTAGTGTAAACGTTAAAACGTTTTTTGACTATAATTTTGGAAATCTGTGTGTAATACGAATGAAGATAAAAACCTTAAAGGTCGGCAATACGGTCAGGTTAATATTCATTAAATGACAATTTCTTTTTCAAGGTATCCAGTTAGAAAGTTATTAAAAAATGCTGCATCTGTTATTAGATGCAACAGATGCATTAAGATAAATCTAATTTAGTGACAAAGCCTCAATAATACGATTAATAACAATATTTTTGACATTTTGGTTGGAGTATTTCCGATTTTACGGATAGATCAGCTGTATGAAAACTCAACAATGATATGCTTCCAAAAGTTGTTGAAGGGGTAGGATCCGAAAAGAACGTTCAAAACCCTACTCCACTTTAGATGAATTGAGGTCTTTATGCGTCAACCAAAACTGTCTTTCTCGCATTATGAGAATGTAATAGAAGGGAAAAAGAACAAAAATGTGTCAGAATGCGATGCTACCCAGTGAGTATTCAAGTTAAAGCCACCGCTGCAAGAGTGAGAGGAAAAACAATTTAACGGAAAATTGAAAATTCTTTTAAAAATGTTGAAATATTATGGCGCTTAATAAATGTTGTTTTATTCAAGTGCTCCGGAGATAAATAATTTAATATTCTCTTCTGTTTTTTAGAAAGCTTTAATATCGTAATTCCGTAATATTTTTCGAATGAATTTCTTTTTGTAGATGTTCCAGACAAATATGTTATTGATTCAAAGAATCTCCTGCTTAATTGTTACTAGCATGAATATTCTGTTGGTACTTTTAACTTGAAAAACGAGATCGATAGTGTGGTTATTTCATGGAAATTCTTGGTTTTCATTTTATTATTCTTCAATCACAGTTTTGGGCGGTTTTAACTTGAAACTCGAGTCAATTTAAAATGTTTTTTTTTTAATATTGACTTTGTTTTCCACCATTTTTGTAAATTCGTTCTTAATTTCTATTAATTTTGCTAGCATGAAGTGAAAAGTCACCACATGAGTTTTGTGTGTGTGACGAGAGCTAATTTTAAGGCCGGTGCCCCTCAACTCGGGAAAATTCTATTATCCTAAGTGGAAATTCCTTTTTTTCCCTTCAACATGTGTGATGTAATTTGTCGTCGCTCCGTTCAGAAATTCAGATAAACTTTCCGACTGTGAAATATGGGGAAACATATACTTCGAGTTGGACGGATGATTCGATCACACGTCGTGATTGAAAGAAGAATTGTTTTGCAGCAAAACAATCTATAAAAATCACATTCCAAAAAAAAAAATTAGGTAAATACTTTATTTGTTCGTTTCAGTAAAAAATGTATCCCATAGGGTGTAGAACTTATTACAACATTGTGAAATAAATAAATAAAT
>QDEB01035229.1:0-18852 GCA_004193795.1 Asbolus verrucosus | reverse complement strand
AAAAAAATCTTAAAATTAAAGGAAAGAAATAAATATCAAAGATGTTATTGTCCTTTAAGTATTGCGTAATAAACATTATTTTATTAATATGTTCTTTAATGTATCTGTCCATTGGTCATCGCTTAATAGTTTAATATATTTTATTATAGAATAAGATTTATGTTGCAATATGTGTACATAGTTTACTTTATTGCTATAATAGTTTATCTATATAACTATATATTTATTAATGATTAAATGTTTATCACTTTATCATAATTATATGATTTCAGCATGTTTTAAATTGTCTGGAAATGTTTTAGTATTAAAAACTGCATTCATTATATATACTCACTGGTGTGATATAAAGCCTGTTTGTGTTTTTTATATTCATGTAGTTATTTTTCGAGGCAACATGATCTAGACATTGATTTATAAAGAATTTATTTAATGTTAGATAACGCTGAAATACATTTTGTTTATCGTTATACTAATTATTGATTAATTTGTGAGTGTATTACTGTTATTTATTTTTTTTTTCGTTGTGATTTTTTAAGCATATTTGAATGTTTATTATAATAATATTGCTAACTTCATATTTTTACCTCTATATTTTGTTTCATTTCAAAATTTTAATGCCCTATACTAGCCAGTTTTTTTGATTTCTAAATGTTTTTTTTAACTGAAGTGAAAACAGAAAGAATATTTCGGTTTTAAGCTTATTTTGTAACCTTTGCATTAAACATCAAATGAATTTTTGGTAAAGGTAACCTACATTCAGGTTTTTTATAAACATGAAATTACATCCCTTAAGATCGAGTTTTTTGTAAAAATAACGAACCAAATGAGCTACCATTATTAGAAAAATGAATAATAATATTTAAAGATAAATTTTGACATATAAATATATATATTATATTGTTAACAAAAACTTATTGTTATGATTATGCTCATAAAAGGAGTAAGTTACATTTGCATATAACTCAAAAAACAATTAAGTTCTTTTTTCTAGCACAATGTCAGATTAGAATACTAAGAGTAATTTTATATTTACAACTAAGAGTATCACAACGAACTAAAGAATAATTTGCAATTATTAGGTTGCTATTTAAGATACTCTTTCGCCGTTAAATACTAGAAAATTGGGTAATTGTCTGAAACAAATAAAATGACGTTTAGCATATAGTTCGGTTATTATATTCGTAATATTCATAATCACAAAATACAAATAAAGGTAAGTAAAATTTTAATACTTTTATGATCAAAAGAAAATTAAATTCATCATTCTTTTACTTCCTTAACAATGATTAAATTATTTACTTGGTTTCTCCTATTCAAAGTCAAATCTACTTAGGTATAATTTATTTTAGCCAAAAGCGACATCAGCTTTAAAATTTAAATTAAACAATAATTATTTATTATTTTCAATTAAACTAATGACATGTTTTTTCAAAATCTATGACATGGTAGCTTACATTATAATGATTTCGTTTTGTACATAAAAAGTTAAAATTACTGCTCTCTTGAATTCCGTGACTGTGAATATGTCATTTAGGTAACTGCCATTTTTTACCTGTTGAGCTAAACGTTTTATAAATTATTAAAAAATATCCAATTCATTTAAAATCTAGAAAAGAGAAAATCGTAAACAATGCATTTAAAAGTAGCAATTTACTATATGTTCTTTTAACATTTTCTTCCAAGAATTCTAATTTTAGTGAAAAAGAACATCCTTCTCTCTAAATTTAAAATCATATTTAAAAAATAAAACACCTGTTTCGGCGTTTATTATATTGTTAGTATATATAAATTATTCTTTTTATGTTCAAAATGTTCATTTTGTTTCAACAGTAATGTTTCTCGTTTCAAAATTTGTAAAATGTTATCGTTAGTTTATAAAGAGCGATCATTAATAATTAAACGTGCCACATACCTTTTTTCAAACACCTACTAGCTTTTGCCGCCTCTTTAATACTGTAATTATAGTTGACGTTGAGAGAGTGGTTTGCGTCATGTTTTTCATTTTGACAGCCGTCAAAAGTCGGTAACATTTTCGTACATTGTATCGTAAATAAGAATTCCTCACTGATGAGTAAAACACCGCTGGACACAACTGTAACTCATTTGGATGTCCCTTAACAAATACCTACATCGTACATGAAAATCGAGTACCTACTAAAATAATTAAATAAAATTATTGTTTCAGGCCAATGTTATTTGTCAATTATATTGTTACTGTAACAACAGAAATAAATTTAAATCCAAGCAGAACAATCACTTGGAAGCGGAACATTAAATCTAATATCTTCTCAGTGTTTTATGAAATGGGATGATCACTCAATGTTACTTACTGGTACGTAATTTTATCCTGTTACAAATATGAAATCATTTTTGTGTTAATTTTGTTAAAAGTTGCCATACTGTTGTAATACAAAAAAACAGGTTTTTGGTTGATTTTTACTAGTAAAAGTAGCAAAATTTCTGCCATTTTATATAAAATGTAGAAAGTTGTCTTTCATTCGTCAAGACGGAGAATAAGTTTGATTTTAGAAAGATCAGTACCTCGTACCTCGTTAATTGAAATTTCGCTGCATTCTTTGCAAAAAAAAAAAAAAAAAAATGGCGTGCAATTATCTGGGCGGGGTTGTCGACGACGTCGATTTCGGCCGGGTCTTCTGGCGGACGAGTCGTGGGGTTGGCGGGCCCGAGGACAAGGTTTCGGAGATGTGCGATCGGGGAGCGAGCGAACGCCACCAGATGGCCGGCCGATGGTTCCACGGACGCGCTCGGAGGCTAATTAATGGTGGTCAGTTATTATCGAGATATTTGGCGTTCGGCATGTACGCCGTCCCCATAAACAAGCGCGCATTCTGATCGCAGCGGCGATTGCGGGCCGGTAAGCCCCAGCGTTCCCGTGCTCTACCATCTACCTGCAGGCCAGCGACCGCCGTCGCCGCCACCGGGCCCTCACCTGCCGATCCGCGATCGCGGACGAGGAGCGACGACTGGGGGCCGAGGGCCGACCGACGAGTCGCCGCTCGGCGCACCACGCTCCGGCAGAGGCCAGGCCGAAAGAGGATACAGATTGCGTTGGGCTCTCGGAGGAGGAAATCACGCTTGGCGAGCTCTTGGGCCACGTCTACGTCGCGATTCGAACATGTGCCGGGACAATGACAGTTCTTCGTGGCGGCCAGCCGGCGATTGTTGAAGATGCCGGATGCCCCTCGACGGTAGCGCGTTGGTGTTCAGTGGAAGAGTGCGTTTTGGTGATTGGGTCTCGAAATGGCCGTGTTAATAAAGAAGTGCAGTTTGATCTTGCCGGGGTTTAGAACGACCTCCTGCCTCACCGTGGTGCTGCTCGTCTGCCTCGAGACCGTCTTCTTGTGCACGAAATCCACCTGCTCAAAAACATTCCACGTCCACTGGAATACCACCGATAGCATGTAAGTCATTGTTTTCGAAATTATCAATTTGGATAGGACTCGCGGTCCGTTATTCGGGCCTCGGGCTCTCCTAGCTGTTAATTTCAAGAGTAGAATTTCGCCAAGATAAATTAATATTCCTCCGGTAGAGAGCGGATCTATTGTTCTGGTTGTGCCTTCGAGTTGCAATTTACAATTGTTAGAACAATCGGGGGAAGCGGTCAATCAAACGGGGTGTGTGAGGCTCCAGACTGGCAGTCGCGGAAATCGCCTTTTTGCAGAACCACCGGGGAATCTTCAAACTGAAGAACATCTCGAAAGAATGCAGGTTTTGACATCTTCCAACACGTGTTTTACGGGCGACACGCAAAAAAGCTGCATAATAATGAATTCGGAGAACGTCCAGGTAGCTTTTTGTCTCCTGGTGGCCGGGGCGAAATTGAAAGTGTTGAATATCACGGTAAAGTTGGATATCGTAGAGGACGTCTTTGTCCCATCGTTGATCGAATAAAAAATGTCATTACTCGACAGACAACATTGTCATTGACGACGACAAAAACGTTTTGTCAAGTGCTCATTTAATAATAAAGCGCGAAATCCACTTAGACATTCGAGTTTTTCTTGTTCTCAGGCGCGACTCTGCATAATTTCGCATTTAAAGTTAGCCAAATTTAATCCAGTTGATGTGGGTTATTCGATTCGATTCTCAACGGAGAAATCACACGCTAACATCTATATTCAATTCCTCCGACTAAATGTTATTTAAATTTGTCGATTTGTCTGCTCCGAAGCCTCCAGTCGATTTATATCGGGATAGATTTTTGTTAATTTATACAAGACTCAAATGAAATTTGACATTTAACCCGGAATTTGCATAAATACGTTGCGGAAATGTATCATTTTGGAATATTATAACCTGACCGTTTTACAATTTTTGCATTAAATAAACACCGAAAACCCAATTCGCTGCCGGCTTTTTCTTATAATCACCACTCAACCCAACCCTATTCCATGCAAATTATTCATTTCGCTAATTCTAGACGCCGTTCCGCCGCAACATTTTTTAATGAAAGTTTTTGCGGTATTTAGAAATCAGGAGTTTTCAGTTACCCGTTTCGCAACAACGTTTCTCGTCTGTGAACAGCAATGCGAATAATTGATCTATTTTGGGCCACATTTGCCGTTATTGTTTGTTGATTTAGGCGATTTTGATGTTGTTCTCATATCCGAAGAAGTAATTTTAGATAATCCGAATGTTTATACCGTCACTAATGGACGTTTTATAGGACCACTCCCGCGATTTTTGTCACAAAAATGAATATAATCTTTATGTTATTTTCGATCGGTTTATTAGCGGCCATAAAATACTCTGACAGATAATGTCCCTTCCATTCATTGCAACAAAAATCGAGGTGACTCCGCAGTCGGCGATTCGGCAACTTTTTGCATCCTACCCGTTAACACGCCACATCTTACATCTAGTTAATCTTCGCTCTTAATTTTGCGATGAAATATCGATTTTAAATTATGGAGTGCCGATTCGTCAAATTATTCACCAGGTCGGCAGGTCGAACAGTCATGCTTGCGAGATGTGGGTTAAAACAGAGTTCGTGAGTTAGCTTTCTCCACCAACGGTTGGGTTATCGGCTGTAAAACACGTCGATATCTGATCAATTGCCGTCAAGAATTTCATCATTTATTTGAATACTTTCAAATTGGCCTGCACACTGTCCCTGACTATTAAAATGCCAAGTTTTTCTTCCTTCGCCACCTCCCAAATCCATCATCCTTCGATTTCGCCGCTCCGCCATTCATTCCACGTTTCCCACTCATATTGTTTGAAATAAAAGGAATTTCAGAAATTTCTGCTAAATTTACAGGTAAAATTCTTCAATTAAAATACAATTTTGTAACAATGGATTTCCGAATATTCGGAAATTAACGGGAGTGCTCAGATAATTGTATTAAATTTTCATTCATTATGTTATTGCGATAAATAAAGACCAGCTCGGACCATAAAATTTACTCCCTAACAGCAATACAAATCTCAATAAATAAACAATAAATTCCCGAAATTATCAAATTAGGATTATTATAGAGACTGATTCTCAATAACATTCTCGACCAATTGAAAACCAACATGAAACATTTAATATCTGCAAACCGTGGAATTTTCCTCATAATTAAATTGAAATTACCACCTGGCATCAGGAATTAGGCCAAATGAAAGGCAAAATCCCCGGAAACTGCTAACGCAATCTGAAAAACATAATTCAACTGATGTTGTAGGTATTAACAGGTATTTTGCGAACGAAAGCTTAAATTAAAAAAATCCCCGCATAAAGTTGTTTGTTTCAATTTAGTCAATTAGAATTTGCAAGAAATGTGGCCGTGCGGTGTAATATACCTAC
Source organism: Asbolus verrucosus (assembly GCA_004193795.1). Lineage (NCBI taxonomy): Eukaryota > Metazoa > Arthropoda > Insecta > Coleoptera > Tenebrionidae > Asbolus > Asbolus verrucosus. Next base: position 13,040 of record QDEB01035229.1, on the reverse strand, counting down.
CTGTACATAAAATCATTTTTTCCCGATATTGCAGCGGTATTTATTACAGGCGCAGTTGTTAAATGCAAAATGTGAGATATGTGAAGCTTATGTTATTAGAGTTCTTTGTTCGTGTCCGCGTCAGCGGCCATATAGGCCTTCTAGGTATGTATTTCTGTAGTTATGACGAGTTGCAAGCGGTCCCTTTCAATGGAAACAACTTTCCACCTCCTCATGATTAATGGCGTATTAATTATCTTCAACAGTTTGTAATATTGAATAAAATTTGACCGCAGTGGTTGGAGAACAAACGTTTTCAATATGCATTGTTCCCAATCGTTTTAGCTTCTCCAAACTTCATTCCATTTCCGAGATAATACTGTTGAAATCGTACAGAATATGGTTCTTTTTATTATTTTGAAATGTGAGCTTTCTGCAATTTGAACGGTATAAAATCAATTTCATTACTTTTAAAAACGCGACTAGTTTTTCAAGCAAACAAATCCGTTTCATATAAAAATCGATTCGACGTTCAGAAATATAACGTAATTAAATAATGGCTTTTTGAATTCTTTGTCATCTGCGATTACGTCTCCATGTCTGAAAGGTTTCGCTAATGCACATTTATATATTTTTTGCACGTTGTAATGAGCTCACGTTCATATTAAAAATGTCCAAAAGGGGTTTGCAATTGTCTTTCATCGCCATTTGTGTATTGACGATAGCAGGGAACAGCAAATGGCGTAGCAACATAACTCCTCAACCTTTGCAACGAGTTTTAACTTCCGCCCTTATGTTTACTGACCATCTAGTATAGTCCATTTGACATTTACGTTGTGAAAAAGTCAAAGGTACAGACGCAAATACTCCACCGGTATCTAGTATTCGAGTGGAAATATCAGACGTTTCAAATTAATTTGTAAAGTTTGAAAGAAGCTTTTGCGATGTGAAATAACATAAATTGACGTAAATCCTCGATGGAAGAAAATGAATCGATGGTTGTTATAGAAATGATTTTAATTGTTGAGCATTTGTTGAGTAGTCATACGTACAACGATGCCATTAATATGATAGGAGCTTGTTTGCAAATCAGCTTTTGAGCTTAAATCGACTCACGATGATGCTTCGGGGAACAGACGTCTAAAAGATGACGTGACCAGATTCCACCTTCTTCCACTTCTCGAGATCTGCTCGCACAAATACGAACAAAGTCAATTCGCTTGTAAAATTGCTCTTAATTTACATAGACCACTCACTACCGGTTGGATTAATTTATGTCGCCCTTGCACAAAAGGATTAAGGCGTTACGTTGCCAAATTGGACAAAAAAGTCGGTCTACAAATCGAACGAGCCGTGTGATCGCATTGATTCAACATAAGCAACCCGCAGGGCAAGTTCTTTGCAAAATCCGGAACATTACCGGAATAATGGAGTTTAATTTCTCATTACGACGGGAGAAAATCGGGCTACTCCTCAGTGCAGAACACAGGCCATTTGTAATTCGGCCGGATCGGATTCACTCTGAGGTATTTTGATCGACCGAGTAAACAATGAGGCTGTAACTTGCTGGGAAAACTGCAAGAAATTCTTGTTTGTTTTCAGATTCCGACGGCTGACGATTCGGAGAGACAATGACGATTTTCATCCACAAATATTTTCCTTCGCGTTGAAGAAGTGTCGAAATTATGTTTGACTTTCACATTGCGGCCTTTCCAAATATTTAATTTTATGTCGGCCGCTATTTTTGCTTTTAAAATCAATACAACCCCCCAAAATTCGCTTAATTTCGTACGGCTGCGGGTAAAGTACCCGACTCCGCTTAATGGCGTTTTAATAAAACCAATTTCAAAAACAATATTGTTACTTCCTACTCTATGACACTTTAAATTATTTAATGTTTTTATCGCCGTATTTATCCATTTTTCATCCAATTTGCATATCACGGCCTGTTGAAATACAATAACAACCTTCATATTACAGCTTATAGTTCATCAATAAATTACATTTCATTTGCAATCATGAATAAAAGAAGCCATTAAATATGCATTTATGTTACTTAAAACTTTTCAAGTCATTTCACTTATTCACATTCTAGCAAATTTCCGAAGAATTTAATACACAAAAAAGAAACGCTAAAATTTCACATAATCTTTTCCGCCATTATGTTTTTATTATGTCTAGTTTATGAAAATAAATATTAAGATTAAGAAAAAATAACGACCGCATTTTTATGTTTTAAGCTTCCCATTTTTGTATTAAGCTAAATGTCATGCAAATTCCCAACTGGCCTCTAAAGATCAACGTCCAATAAACTCGCTGATAGTTATATACACAGTGAAGGCGAAATATGTACTGAAACTTACAAACTTCGTTTCGTTTTTATTACATGTAAATCCAAGATGAGTCAATAGTGTGAGTACACAGTTTAAAATTATTTTGTTCTGTGCTGACTGGGCGACATACATTTTATTTTTGCAAATGGAGTATTATTGACAGGTTATTGACCTCAACCTACAGGCATATTAATTTTTCGAATGATCCGAGATCAAATTATTGGTTCGAAAAAACTGCCAACTGCAGAACTGTCTCAAAAAAATATATATTGACGTTATTTTTGGGAAATAAGTGATGAAATTTGAACTATGCTGCTCTCTGTCAACTTTTGATTTTACCGTATTTATTTTATTTTATTTTATTTTATTATTTAGTAGAACAATTTTATTTTCAAATTTTTTAATACAGCTTTTCATTGTGTTACGATAGATTAGGATAAGTATGTAAGTAAGATTAAACATTTTTCGAAAGGGAAGTTTGCAATGTCAAGTCGACTATAACACTAAGTAACTTTTGACATAAATAAGTCAACAAATGTAATAGAAATTTTGATAAATTTAAAAATAGAAAAAAACTGCTTGTTTATTTTAACTAAATCAGTAATAAGACTAAAATTAATGGAAACATCACTTAATGTTCAACACAGCCAGAATTCGGAAAAATACCTTGGTTTAATTTGAGTAGCAATGAATTATTTACATTTGTTGACACGTTTGGATTCACTGTATGAAATACATCTCGGATGGATATTATAATATCATTCACAACAGTTTGTTCCGCTCGAAAAATCAACCTTTTTATATATTTCTTTCAAAAAAACGTATATTTCCTCTTAAAATAGGTGAAACAAACTTTTAACAAAGCTTCCAGCAAATGTGTTCTTTAAAATGGTATCTGAATTAAACACCTTGTGTGTTTCTTTTTATTTTGCCATTTTTTCTTGTGGCTCTTGAAATAAATATGAGAATTTCTCTAACTTTCTCAATTTATAATTTAAAAAAAAAAAAAAAAATTGTCAACTTATTTGGGTCATAACATTTTCTACAGAGGGCTTAAAATTTTTAGTGTTACATTATAAAGCATAACCTTAGTTCACCAAATTTCATTTTGTTAAAATTGTGTTAAAAGTCATTTGACATTTTGTTTTTGAAATAAAAACAATAAATTTACAATGAAGTAGAATATGTGTGCATGGACGAACAAAAATCTACGTATAAATAAATAAAAATTTTCGCCAGAAACACTGAACACCTGTACAGTGAAAAATAATATTAAATTATGAATTAAAAAAAAAAAAAAATCGTATCGATCAGTTGTGGAGGATTTGTATATTTGACGTAATTTATTATACAGTATGTGTTACATCAAAATTGAATTGTTAGAGCGGGGTGATTTAATTTTTATGATTTTCCTCTTACATTTTCGTTCTTAAAAGCTTCCCAATTAAGCAGCTTTCAATCAGAAATAAAAAATTAAAAACAAAATCGATTAGTAATGAAACGAACATGTAGCTACTGAAAGTGGGTAATTTGTTGACACGAATTTCGTCTGTTTAGGGGTTTCTTTCGTAATCCCTAATTGAATTCCCCGAAAATGTCTCTAGTGAACATTATTAATGTTAAATTCTTGCACCTCCTCTCGTGCCAAAAATCAAATCTAACAGCTACAAGAGAAGAGAAATTAAGGAAGCGCGTTATCGGTTGAGATGTTTCATATGAAGCAGAAAAAAATGTCAAAAACAATTAGATTTTTTTAATAATAAGAGAATGTGTTGTGTAGTCTGTCTACTGTCAGACATTGACTTTTAAGATGAGTCAAAGATAATAGTAAAGAAATGCTGAGTCAATGTTATGGTGTGGAGTTACTTTTCTCAGTCGGAAGTTTGCTCTTTGAAAGAATTTGTTGAATTAATAATACACATAACAGTAAATCACATTATGCAACAAATAAGTCAATTTGCACTTTTTTCACGTTAGCTGGAGCACGTGAGAATTTTTTTATTTTGACGGATTTATAGTGACCTCGATATTATGAGAAAATATCAATTTTAAAGCCGACGCAGCGCAAATGGGAAAGGATCATGAGGAGATAGTGCGGAAAAATCCTCACTAAAACAAATTGATGGTGAGAGCCAATAATGGACGGCGCAGCTATCTTTCGCTGAAAAAGTTTATGCCTTCTTTAGGAATAATTGCTAATAATGTACGCGGTGCAGAATGGAATTCTACACCCCAACTATTATGAAGTCTGCTCCAAGTAACTCTGAAGTGTGGTAATAGCAGAGAGCGTACATCTATCTCATTTTGACACCTACGATTCGCTCCGGCACGTCCGCAGCTAAATGTGCAAACAGAACTTTGATTCGCCGGAAAACAATCGACATATTCTCCCTCAAAATATTACGAGAACCAATTTGAAACTACATCAAGGTTTTGCAAATTTTTATTTCGTCATGCTGTGCAAACGCACTTAACTACCAATTACCTTTCTGATTCGGTTAATGAATTACCCAACTGGACTTCCACAATTTCTGTTAAATAAAAACGCAGCAGTCACGTGACGGAGAAGATGGATAGGCACATAAAATTGACTTGAAGGCTATAACTATTATACGATAATAATAATTGCTCTTCCCATTTATCACGGCATTTTTCGAGAAAATCAGCTTATCTGCATAAATTTATCTTTCGTTAATATTTAATTTTTTAATCAGTTGCACTTACACCGCATAATCAGCATAATAACCATAAAATTGACTCTCAGTAGATTAACCACCATTCGCCTCCGCCTGTACCTATGAGACTACACTTACACAAATCAAACGTAATTTAAATTTTGAATCAGGTGTAAATTGAGCCTCTAGTATATGAGAATACCCATTTTGTACGATATAACTTCAATGCGCACAAATAACGTCATGTTCGTACTATTGTCTACGTCTGTGACGTTGCTATATTCTATTATTTGTGGCAACAAATGGTCTATAAAACTGCACGCTCTGTATACAAACAAATTAATATCGAGTAGTGTGAATGTGAGTTTCACGGTGAATGGAATAATAAAGAAAATTCCCAGTTTATGAAAACTTCTTCGAAGGAAATGTGCGTAGCAGATATCTTGTATCTTAGACACATGCATTGCTAGCAGCATTTCATCTATTTTAAAAAGGAAGTGATGCTTATACGTAATTGCACTACAGACATGTGGAAGTAATTTAATTAAGAGAGAATTATAATTACTCACCTGCTGAATAGAGCTTTTTAAGCTCCGTGGAGTAGGTATAATTGGCATTAAGTCATTTTTTGAATGGATACTGTGATTTCGCTGTTGAATAAAAAATGAAGGATTCAATTGACGATGGTTTTTTCTTATTGTAGTGATCGAAACGATAATGGTGTTGCATTATTGTGCTTGCATTAATTATGAAATTTTAAATGACCTGGTTGTGGAATCAAATATTGACCAGTTCAAGATATCGACTGGGGTATGTCAGGTTGGTTAAGTTATTTATTTAAAGCGACGGTGGCATTTGTATTATACTAGAAATAGCACTACTATCTTATACCTAAAGTAAAAGAGACTAACAATGTAGAATTTGGGCCAGTTTGCTGTTGCGTGCTTTTAATCTTGCAGGTAGTATGTCTAACAATGTTCCGCGATAAAACTTTTCCTATCGTGATTAAACATTATAATAATTATGTCGGCCATTATTTATTATGCTTTTTTTATGCAATACTTCTTCAGTTTAATGTGTTAAACATGATAATTTCGTCTTAACTAATTTCATTATTCAGAACCGGACCTGAATATCAGTTTCTGATAATTCCATGGGTGAGGTTGGGGTGGAAACTTAAAATACTGAGAAAAGTAGCATTCAAGTCAATTTCCTCGAACACGAACAGTTAGAAAGCAATCCGTTTTATGAAATCGCCAACTGGTTTAACGTTTATGTCCAGGTCGTCGATTTGGGTATAGGTATGGTGTTGGTAAATAAATCCCCAGGTGCGATTGATTCTGGATTATAGATGAGGCTCTTGAAGGGGAGTTCGCGTGGCCAGTGTGCGTGTGGAAGAGGCAATAGTATCAACTGACGGGATGTTTTAAACCCCACAATCCAACGGAAGCCCCGACAGTACAAGCATAAACCCTCCTCAACCTCAGATTACAACTACATCATCCACATCATTCACCCTTACTGTAATGACGAAGACAACCTCTGCGTCTGTATGCCATAATTTTAAAAACCACCACCATCCCCCGGTCAGTACTCCAATTATCAGTAACGGACCCAGAAGCAAGATTTCCACACATTGTTGCAACTTTTGTTCCAGCATGTTGGTTCTTTTGGTCGTATTGAGGAGCGCTATCGTGAAATGGCCGACAATAACTCATGTTATAATCTCAAATTTATGAATCATTTTGAAGTCACGAATGCTGGATGCCCGACTGGGACCGCTCTTGTACCGCTCGAACTAACTACACGACCCTTTAGATTATGTATTTAAATTTTGTACATCTTTTCTTTGATTATTGGTATTTATGACTTTACTCTTTTATACTACTATATAAAAGAAAAAATATTGCCGTTACATTGGTTCATACCACATTCTGAAATCGATGGCCAGCTAAATTATTACCAAATATTAATAACTTGAATTATTACACCATTCCTCAGGAGACAGTAAACACCGTCGCCAGGACCGGCATTACCCAAATGGAATTTCAATAACCACCAAAATTATTCTCTAATTTGCTGTCAAAAATTTCAAAACTGCTGTCCCCTTGTAACGCTATATCTTCAGGAATTTCAATAAATACAAATAACAAGTCAGAATTGTTCCTTTTTTCACGGCATGGTCTTAAACGAAACATTTCTTAGCTCTATTGCGTTCGATCGATCGATTGCCCGTTTTTTCGGTGTATCCAATCGATAACTTGACACTTCCTTCATATGTCAACTTGAAATTTTGCACAAGGATTCCTTGTTAACATTAAAGGTTCAAATTAATTATCGAGATTATATCCTCAAAGAGTGTATACCCTCACACGATTACATTTTTCTGTTCATGAGTTATTAACAGTTCCAAAACATGACCTCTTTATTTTGATACCATTTGAAATAACGTCATTAAAATTTTTGAGCAATTTAAAAACTGAAGTCTATGATGCATCCGTAACTAGCTATCTAAATTCCAAAGAAAAAACAAAATATTCTCGAAAATAAATCCATTTACTCAAAATTTTTCATAAACCAAATGCAACGGATGCCGAGACTATTAATTTATTTTATTTGGACACCTGTGTGTGCGTTATTGATTATAATTTTATTCAGATGTGTATGGTAGATTTACGAGCTTTAACAGAATAATTTTACTGGAATAAAAAAAGTCTATTTACTGCACTGGTTCAGGAAACAATGAAACTTTTTTTTAACGGGACATAACAAACATCAAAATTGTTGGGTTTAAATGAAGTTAAAAATCGATTAAAATGTTTTAGGACTTTTGATTCTGAGAACGCAGAGAAGTGTCAAATGTACATTTTTCGAATTTAATATGAAAATTAAAAAAAATTAATGGCCATCTACTAAATTACAGAACGACCAAATTTCACACCAAACTGATCCTTGTTTAGCTAATGCGTTAATGGCCTTTGAAATATCAGCATGTCATCTAGAGACAAACACATCCTTTATGCCTATTCATTAATAATTGTCAACGTACATTCATCTTTATTAACCTAAAATTTGAGGGTTGACGTTTGTTTAATTTTTCATTCAAATTGTAGATTTTGTAATAGAGTAACTGTTTACTTTCGCAATTTTCCATTAGCTCGTTCATTATATCATGTGGGAATTGATTAAGATTGTGATTTCAAAATTAGTGACAGAAAGGAAACCTCTGCATTATAGAAAATGCATGTCCGTCCAAAAATGTATGTGACGTGCTTTCAGGCACTAATTAAAGAAGCTGAAACATTAACAAACTCTTTACCGGTCAGGCCGATTTGCTCAGTTGATAAAATCCATTATTATAAAAAATTAATCGCATTGAAATAGATATTTTTAGAAAAATAATTGCTTACAAAAAATTAAGAAGCAACAGATCGGGTGATATTGAAAGTCATTCTAAAAATACTGTTAGTTGAAATCTATTTATGTGTAACATATTGATTAAAATTTCTCTAACTGTTCTCATTGTGGGACGAATGCCGTCCTATTGTCACTATAATTACCAGTTTAATTGAATATATACCGAATAATTTACAAATTTCATTCTATAAAGGTTAAATGTAGAGAAGCACTCTAAATTTAAATTCATTGTTCATCACCAACAGTTTTTTCTTTAAAAAGTTTCTTCATTTAAATGGTGGAGTTACAATGCGCGTAAAAGAAAATTTAGCGTCTTTTTGACTTAAATGTAAATGTTAATATTCAGCTCTCTAATCATGGAAGAATTTGGGAAATCCATAGCAAATGTCAGTGTTTACCCACTGTTTTACATTCCTACATTGAACTTCAATCTTGTTTGACCTTCCACTAAAAAAACCATATTAGCTCCAATCAATTGCAATCAGCTGAATGTATGTCACCTACCTACACTTGTTTTTGAAAGATTTACCCGATTCTTAATACCCATATACCCATAGCCTAAGCTATGGGTATATACTAAGCTTTCTAAAGCTGATGCAGCGGTCAAATATTTGATTTCCATGCGGTACGGACCAATCAAGGCATCACCTAATATGGCAATCCTCGCATTTAGTCCAAAGCGAAATTGCCTCGCCGTTTCCCTATCGGAGATTTGCTAGGTGTTACCCTAACTGACAGTTCGGATCTAATTGCATTCTGTAGATTTTATTGCAAATAAAGTTATCCGGCTAGGTATTAAAATTCAAATTGTATCAAATCTGGAATAAGTGTTCCGCATAACCTAAAAAGGATCTGGAGAGATGGAGTTCGTCGAAGCGACTTTCAGTGAAAAATTGCAACATGTTAAAGGCAAGATTGTACTGTTCGTACGGTTTGCATGTTATAATTACGATTTCAGTGTGGCGGTTATAGATGGAATTATTATGTATGTGATGTTTGGTGGCGTCCATTATTTATTCTCAAGTAGATAGTGTGGCCTGAAGATGTATGACAAGCCCTGTATTTTCCGGCATGTAACGAGTAAACAGAACTGTTTATTGCAATCAATATTTCAAACAGGTTGGAGAAGAATATCTAACAATGCATCGAGTAGCCTGTCATTAGAGACGTTTTATTAATAATCGGGCTCTGTAAATTAATAATTACAGTTAAGTAGTATTGATTTTGCCTTGTTCGTTATTGACAATAGGCAAATGATGCAACGTAATGAGGGTCAGGCCGAAGAATGTCGTGTCGTTTCTTAAAAACAATCCTTTCAGTAATGGCAGTTCGCATAAATCTTTCAGTGCCACAATGGCAGATAGAGTTGCTTTGTGATCACACGAAAATCGACGAATAATAACGATCTTTTTCAGGACCAAACTCGAGTGTATCCGCCGGAATAATTTTGTCGTTTCGTTTCGTTTCTTGACTTCATTATTCTTTTCGATATTTTCCTGTCAGATTTCGTGCCGTTTTTAAGTGATTTTTCTGCTATGTGCCATTTTCAAACTACGCTAGTCTCAATCGTTACATGACTGGAGATTCGGCGATATTCTCGAACATGACATGAAAAAAAAATCGATTGTGACGCCACTGATTTTCACAATGCATGCTTATCGCTTCCACGACGCTAAATTTAATAATTACAGTTTATTGTTACTTTTTTGCTGGCAGGTTCTCGTGGGTTGACTCTTGAAATGTATAAATTTGTTGAATCTGTTTGTGATTGCCTAATTACTGATGATGAATGGAGTTATTAGCAGGTAATACATTTATCACTTGCACTTCTGATGCCGGGCCAGTGACGTGGACATTCGGGATTCAATATGTGTAATTAATAGCGTGCATAACTATTCTAATCTTAATTTCCTCAAGATATATTGCCACAGAACAATAATACGAAAAAAAGTGTAGTATTTTTTCAACTGTAATTAAAGTGTATTATAAGTATCGGGACAAGGTAAAAAATCTTCTAACTCATTATAATTATTGTTGTGGCAAGAATAAGGCATCTACATTATCAAATATAATTACTACTAATTGTATTGCCACTCAGCAAGATATTTTATTCTCTCAGTTGGAGCTCGAACGTGAGTTCTATTTATAATAATACTTTTGTACCTGAGTTGATTGATACTAACATATCATTACCGACATATGGTGTACGAATTATTCTTACTAATGAAATTCGATTAAGAAAAAAATTACATAAATCTGCATTATTAAAAAGCGCTGCTTAAGTGTGCTTGTCCCGTAATTAATTAATATTGTCCGAGAAATTCGGTGATTGGCGGATGCGGCGATCCAATTCGCTTTGTTAATTAGGCGATTTCAAATTATCCCACTCCTGGTCCATCGGCGGGTCCATTTGAGGCGAGCGTCATCTGGTTTTTATTATGTGACACTTGTCTTTGAGCGTTAAGCTACTTGTAAACATTTCACACGAGCGCCGTGATGTTGAAACAAAGGGGTCGGTGTGAAAACTAAACAGAAATTCTGACACTTGTCTGTAAACACGGAGTCCGGTCTCTTCGAAATATGAATACTTGATCTATCCAGAAATTCGTAGAATCGCAACTAGCAACATGATGCCAACAACACGGCCAACATGACGACGTGAGATCGGCCTTGTTTCCGATTTTACCGAGCTAGCTACCATTACCATACAATGGAATCGAACTGGAACTACGATTCACATCAAATCGTCCATATTATAATACGAATTATTCTGAATACCTCATAAATAAATCAGACCGTCAAAAAATCTGTTCTTAACAAAAGAAAGAACCCGAACATCCGCAAAGCCGACCGAAAACGACATTTTTGATAGTTGCTCGACACCGCCAACCTTCGCGCCTCCAGACTTTGATATCTTCAGCCGTCATAAACAACACATTCTCCTCCAAAAATAACACCGATTGTTTACTAATTAGCGTTTTATTCCCATTCCAAAATTACAAAACCGAAATGCTGGACACGATCGAACCACACCGACGCTTTTGTTCAAATCACGTACCCGCACCTATCATTAGGTTTATATCTTTTTTCCTCCACATTGTCTGCGCAGAAGAAAAAAATTGACCAACACCAACCAACACTCGAGACCGTCTATTTAAACAAGTATTTTCTTATATAGGTAAACTTGTTTCCAAATCGACGGTTCAGCCAATAACACCACACAGGTGTCTAAGAACAGCTAGGAGTCTGCTATCGAGAAGACAACACATGAAGAATTTTCGCTGCGATCTGTGGGTACTCTAATTTACATCTGTTAGCATTGTAAATATTCTTAAAGAAAATTTGAGTCCAGCATTCTGGGAATACGTGTGAACGACATGAGTAATTACTCTGCTTCTATGAATATGCATTTGATAGGAGTCATATATGTTGCAGATATTTTATTACATCAACACGAGAGTCGTAGACTTGCTCAACATTCGTCATTGTCGATCAAGTGAGCAACTATTGTCAGAAAGAATTATAAAAGTATCAATACTTTCAATGTTGCTACTACATGGTTAAACAAGTATAAATTTTTCATTAGTGCCATGGTACACGTTATTATGTCCCATATATAGTAATAGGAAGTACTTAATGTTTAAACTCCAGTGTGCCTAAGCCGTCTTTTATTGCGGAGTAATGCCATTACCGATTTCAAGTCCCTCCTCATAGGGTAATGTAAAAACCCATATGTAAATATTCTTATATGTGTGTGCAATAAACATATACATTTCAACATTTTTGGTTTTTACTAACTGTCAATTTTTTCAATTAAGAAAATCAAATGAAAGGCACTTTTTTCAAAAATTATACATTTTTAAATAAACTGGTTGATTGAATTGGAAAAAAAACTGTTGGCTTGAAAAATGTATCTAAACAAATTAAAAATGCTTTTTAATAAAATCCAACAAATATAACAATAATTTTTGAATATTAAAGGAATTGCTTTCTTTCAAAAACACTTTATGCGTAATAAACAGCAAAACTTGTACTAACAGAGTTGCTGTTGTTGCCATTTGTGTATATGTCAATAATCCGATATATTTTTATTTCGTTATATCTTCCACAAAAACACAATCCTTTGAGCTTTTGGAAAAAAATTAATCCAAATGTGGATTTAATTTTTTTATGAAAATTGAAACAAAATTGACCACAGCGACTCTATAAAATAAATAAATCGCGGTTCGCTACCTGAAATCATAAAATTAAAACTTGCTGTTTCCACACACAAGGTATGTCAATTAGATCAGTGGTGCATACAAAAATGGATTGACCTTGTAGATACATTAAACTGAAATGGTTCTGCTTAAGATGGCGTTTTGGAGATTAGTTTTACAATGTGCCAAACTTACCTAGACCACTTTTTGTGGGCGTCACAATATAATTTTCATTTTGATAATTCCACTTGAATAAATATAGCAATTTAAATAACAAATATATTTTTCTGTTTTTTATTATTAACTCCAAATAGACTAAATAATGTAATGAATCACAGGCACAAAATTGATAAAATTATATATTAAATGAAGTGCGTTATAGGTAAAACACTCACGAATTATGAGGAGTTATATTATATATGTATGTATATATATAT